>CAUYRH010174878.1:0-11224 GCA_963574655.1 Perodicticus potto | reverse complement strand
CCTATAATCCCAGCTACTCAGGAGGCTAAGGCAAGAGAATCACTTGAGCCCAAGAATTGAGGTTGCTATGAGCTATGACACCACTACACTCTACAGAGGGTGACAAAGTAAAACTTTGTCTCAGAAAAAAAAAAAGAAGGCTCGGTGCCTATGGCTCAACAGGCTAAGGCACCAGCCACGTACACCTGAGCTGGCGGGTTCGAATCTAGCCCGGGCCCGCCAAACAATAATGACGGCTGCAACCAAAAAATGGCTGGGCATTGTGGCAGGCGCCTGTAGTCCCAGCTACTTGGGAGGCGGAGGCAAGAGACTCGCTTGAGCCCAGGAATTGGAGGTTGCTGTGAGCTGTGATGTCATAGCACTCTATCCAGGCTGACAGCTTGAGGCTCTGTCTCAAAAAAAAAGAAAGGGAAGGGAAGGTAGGGAGAGAAGGGGGGAAAGAAAAGAAAGAGAAAGGAAAGGAAGAATACACAATATACTCACTGCTAGTAGAGGTAAAATGGTGCAGTCATTATGGAAAAGTTTGGTAGTTAGGGCTGGGCACAGGGTCTCATACCTGTAATCCTAGCACTCTGGGAGGCCAAGGTAGGTGAATTGCTTGAGCTCAGGAGTTCGAGACCAGCCTGAGTTAAGAGAAAGACCCCTGTCTCCACACTGTGGCAGATGCCTGTAGTCCCAGCTACTAGGCAGGCTAAGGCAAGGGAATCTCTTGAGCCCAAGAGTTGGAGGCTGCTGTGAGCTATGATGGCATGTACTCTACCAAGGGTGACAAAGTGAGACTCTGTCTCAAAAAAAAAAAAGTTTCCAAAAATAGCTGGGCATATAGTGGGTGCCTGTAGGCTCAGCTACTTGGGAGGCTGAGGTAAGAGAATCACTTGAGCGCATGGTTTGAGGTAGCTGTAAGCTATAATGCCATGATACTCTACTGTGGGTGACCAAGTAAGACTGCCTCAAAAGAAAAAAAAAAAGTTAGAGGGAGTTATTCAAAAAGTTAAATACAGAATTACCATATGACCTACCAATTTCACTATTAGACATCTACACAAGAGAATTAGAGACATATGTCCACACAAATATCTGTGCAGAAATGTAGCAGCTTAGTCATAATAGTCAAAAAGTAGACAACCCAAATATCCATCTACTGAAAAATGAGCAAACAAAATGTGGTCTATCTATATACTGGAATATTATTCAAGAATAAGAAGGAATGAGGTTGGGCGGCACCTGTGGCTCAAAGGAGTAGGGTGCCAGCCCCATATACCAGAGGTGGCGGGTTCAAACCCAGCCCTGGCCCAAAAAAAAAGAAGGAATGAGGCAGTGATATATACTTGAAGGATGAACCTTAAAAACATGAGTCTAATTTAAAGAAGCCAGAAACAGAAAGCTACATATTACATAATTTATACCAAATGAGAATAGGTATAAAGCCACAGAGATACAAAGTAATTTAATGGTGGACTTGGACTGGGGGATGGATGTTGACTCTTAATGGGTACAGGATTCCTTTTTGAAGTGATGAAAATGTTCCAGAATTAGACAGTGGTAATGATTGCACAACTCTGCAAATACAATCAAAACCACTGAATTGTACACTCTATTTTTATTTATTTATTTATTTTTAGAGACAGTCTCACTCTCCAGGCTAGAATGTCATAGATTTGCAGCTCACAGTAAACTCAAACTCATGGGCTCAAGTTATCCTTCTGCCTTAGCCTCCGGAGTAGCTGGGACTACAGGCGCCCGCCACAGTGTCTGACTAGTTTTTCTATTTTTAATTAAGATAGGGGTCTTGGTCTTGCTCATGCTGGTCTCTGAATTGTACTTTAAACTAAACTAATGAACTTTATCATATATGAAATGTATCTCAGCAAATCAATGGAAAAAATAAATACATCAGAAGTATTCAGGGGTGGCGACTGTGGCTCAGTGAGTAGGGCACCAGTCCCATATACTGAGGGTGGTGGGTTCAAACCCGACCTCAGCCAAACTGCAACAAAAAAAATAGCCGGGCATTGTGGCGGGTGCCTGTAGTCCCAGATGCTCGGGAGGCTAAGGCAAGAGAATCGTCGCAGCCCAAAAGCGGGCGGTTGCTGTGAGCTGAGATGTCACAGCACTCTGCTATGAGCGATAAAGTGAGACTGTCACTTAAAAAAAAAAAAAAAGTATTGAGATCATTTTCACTCCCTTACATGCCTTCTTTGGTGGAAGCAGAGGAAATTAAGGCTAGGATGTTAGGCACTACCCTAGGAGTGTGATATCATCGATCCTATCACAGATGAGAGCCTAGCCTTTGGGGTCTCCATAGTACATCTGATCTGATTCTAATCATGACCACTTAGTCAAATAAACTAGTTTGTGTACCACATCACCATTTGGGAAAATATATATTCTGCCTCATTCCAAAAGGCTATAAAACTGGCCAGTTACCATTTCTCTTCCCTCAGCCTTACGTGCCAGGGCTAACCCAAGTGCCACAACTGCAGGAATGAGCAAGAATGTGCGACTCACGGTCCAGCAGGAAAGAGATGACACACAGCATGACATAGAGCCCTCTGGCATTCATGCCCTTCAGAATAACCCTGTGTGTGAGGTCGGACTCCCCATTCTCCCAATTTACTGATGAGAACTGAAGCTCAGAAAGAGGAGCATTCTGCTCAACTCTCCTTCTTTCTAGTGGCAACATTAGAATTAGAACCCAAGTCACCTGAAGACCAAATGAAATAACATCACTCAGTGTACCAGGGAAAAATCAAACCATGGGTGGGCTCCTGTCCCTAGTTTAGGGGTTCCTAGCCCTGATTCTCAGATCTGACCCCAGACATCCTGTCAAATCATCACTTATGACACTCTGTGTTAGAGAACATAAGGCTTCCTTGTACGGAGATACAGGCAGCCAGAGGCTCTGGTTCTTTCCAATACGTTTTTCTTTTCTTTTTTTTTTTTTGCAGTTTTTGGCTGGGGCTGGGTTTGAACCCGCCACCTCCAGCATATGGGGCCAGCGCCCTACTCACTGAGCCACAGGCATCGCTTATTTTTTTTTTGAGACAGAGTCTCAAGCCTTCACCCTGGGCAGAGTGCCGTGGCATCACACAACTCACAGCAACCTCCAACTTCTGGGCTTAGGCGATTCTCTAGCCTCAGCCTCCCGAATAGCTGGGACTACAGGCGCCCGCCACAACGCCCGGCTAAGATGTTTCATTTTGTTTTGTGGGGTAATGCACAGTTTTCACTGTGTTTTCATTGTTCAATACTTTAACTCCAAATCTCATCACAGAATGCTATTTCAGAGAATAGTACCAAATGTAGTTTTTGTTTTTTTGAAATGGAGTCTCGCTCTGACACCCTGGGTAGTATGCTGTGGCATCATAGCCCACAGCAACCTCAAACTCCTGGCCTCAAATGATCCTCTTGCCTTAGTCTGCCAAGTAGCTGGGACAATAGGTCCCCGCCCCAACACCCAGCTAATTTTTCTATTTTTAGTAGAGAAAAGGTTTAGTTCCTACTTAGGGCAGTCTTGAACTTGTGTGTTCAGGTGATTCACCAGCCTGGGCTTCCCAGAGTCCCAGTATTACAGGCATGAGCCACTGTGCCCAGATAGTACAGAATGTTTGAGTAGAAAGAAACTCAAAAATGGGGTCAAGGCCAACTTATAAAAGGGAAGGAAGTCAGTTCCCTGCAATCGCCTGTCTGTACAACCTGGATTCATTATTTCTGCACTTTTAGCACTTGTGAGCCTAATTGTGGGTCAGGTGTATTATTTGTGCAACTTGGCTAGAAAGTCAAGCTTAAAGGACATGCTAATTCTTGTGAAAGCCAGAAGAACCTGTCAGACCAACAGGGCACATACCCTGGAACAGGCCGCTCTTTAGCAGCAAGCCAGAACATGGTTCAAACCACTCAAACTTGGAATTGAAAAGGCTGGGTAAGTATATAATATATATGCATTGTTATAAAGATGAGGTTTTTGCAGCCACTAACTGTGATTAGAACAAGGGCATTTCAGAGGCTTACCTTCTCTTCGCCTGTAGATCCCAGCTAATGGTTTCCCCTGGCATTTGACATCGTGATGTGCAACTGAGTTCTCTTCCTGAAGGGGGGAACGCACTCCAGAGCATTTGTTCGGACTCATGTAGGAATAGATCTTTGATTGCCCAGTAAATACGTTCTCCTAAAAAGACAAACGCATATTCTGAAAGAGGCTTGAAGATCTTATAGCATTTAAGGGGAGAAAGGGAAATGAGAATACAAACGACAAAAGAAAAAGACAATATCATCTCTCAAAATCTGGGCTACTAGGGAATGCCAGCCCTGGCTCTCTCAGGAGAGCCCTGGCAAGTTTAGACTCCCAGGTCTAAGTCAAACATTTCTTGAACACATTGGTCTCTGATTACAGTCACTAAGGGGACCCGTGGCCAGCTGGACAACCAGCTGCACACAAAGGTCTGTATAGGAAGGAGACAACTTGCCAGCAGCAGGGAGGTCAGAATGACCTGAGAATTTGAAGGGCTGGGCCATGTTTCCAAGTTAACTCCCCTGTCAGGAGCCTTAGTGACTCGGTATAGAAAGAAAGAGGCCCAAAGGAACCCAATTAACCACTTGGTCCCCAGGGCAGCCAGGAGGACTCATCCCTCTGGACTCATCCCCAAGCACCAAGCCTGGCCCCTCTCTATGTCACTGCAGCCAGCGGTGGAAAGACTTCTCTCAGAATGACTTGAGGAAATTAATGGAAGCAGAGGCTATAGCCAGTGCTTTTAGGGCGGTCACTGCACTGCAAACCACACCTTGGGGTTAGTAAGAGAGAGGGCAGGGCGGTGGGGCGGCACAGGTCACTGATGGTGTCTCTGGGTGTGGGGCCTCTCCTCTGAGTACGCATAGACAGGAGGAGGGCTTCCCCAGAAACAATGCTAGGGCCTCACTGCCTTGGTGAACCGTTAAACATCAAGCCAGCGAGACCCGTGACCTCTCCGAGGGACCCGGGCAGGCCCCGCACACCCTGGGAAGGCAGCCTCCGTGGAAGCTGGGTCTTGGGGTGTGTAAATGCCATAAAGACACCGTCAAACTTTTCCGAGGTCAAATACCGCCAGAGTCATGGCGGAGCTGAGTGTGCACGCCACTCCCAGCCAGGCAGCAGAAAAGGAAGCTGTCCCAGCCGGGAGCCCCTGGGCGGCGCGGCGGGGGCCCGGGGGCGCCCACGTGTTCGCGGCCCCGGCCCGGCTGGCGCGCCGCGTGAGTGCGGGGAGGGTGCCTGCTTACCCCGTCGGTGCGGGGCCTCCCCGGGCCCCTCCGCTCCACCATCTCCGGGCCCGGGGCCGTCGCTGCCACCGCCGCCGCCGCCGCCGCCGCCTCCACCGCGCGGGGCTTGGACATCTTCCTGCCTGGAGAGGGGGACCCGGGGGAAGCGGGGGAGGGGGCGCTCAGGGCGCGGCGGGGCGGGGAGCGGGGCCACCCGGGCCAGGCGCCGCGGCGGCGCCTCCCGCCGCAGCCATGTTTCAAGGGCCCGGCGGTGGTGGGCCGCCCGCGCCGCCGGGAGGCAGGGGCCGGCCGTCCGGGCCGGGCCCGCGTCGCCCTCCCGCCGCCCGGCCCGGCCGGGCCCCGCGCGCCGGCCGCCCCCCGCGCGGCCGGGCCCGACACACCCACCTGCAGCCCGGCCAGGCCCATGGCGGCGCGACCCGCGCCTTCGCCGCCGCGGCCCGGCCACCACCGCTGCCGCTGCCGCTGCTGCTGCTGCTGCCGCCGCCACCAGCGCCGCCGCGGCGCCCCGGGGAAGGGCCGGCGGCGCCCCACGGCACCCCCTTCCCCCATGGCCTGCGAGGCAGGGCCCGGCTCCCGCGCGCCGCGGCAGCCCCGGGCCGCCCGGAGCGAGGCTCGCAGGGAGGGAGGCGCTGGCGGCGCGTCCTCGGCGGCCCGCCCGCCCGCCGTCCGGCTCCCGGCCCGGGGAGGGGGCTGGCAGGGGCGGGGCTGCGAGACTCCGCGGGCGGGAGAGAGGGCGGGCCGCGCGGCTGCGACGAATCCCGACTCGGGCGCGCCCCCTCGCGCGCGTCCTCAGCCATTTGGGGAGGAAGGGGTGGGAAACATGATAATGACAGCCAGGTTTTCGGCCGGCCGGCTCCTTCTCTCGCTGGCCCCAGGGATATTTTGGGGAGCCCAATCCGTGCCAGGCGAAATCAGCAGCGGTGAATGAGACATACTAGCGCCCTCGGGTGTGCCCGGAGCTGTGCTCCCGGAGCACTTAATCCTCCCCGCAACTCCATGGGGCCAGGTCATGTCCGCATCTCCGTTTAACGTTTAAGATGGTGACATTGTGGCTCAAAAGATATGCAGGGATTTGCCCAAAGCCACAGAACTAGGAAGTGATGGGGCCTGGGGTGAAAGCCAGGCGGACAGTACTTCATGGGTAGGAAGCCCTAGGGAGAGCCAGGGGTGATAGTAAGTTTGCTGGGTGCTTCTCTTGCATACGTTTTCTCATTCAAACCTCACAACAATCCTCTGAAGTTATACACCATTATTATCTCTTTTCTACAGATGAGGAAAGAGAGACTCAGAAGCAAGCAGCTTGGCCAGTTTCTAGAAATAGATGGGTTTCCAGCCCAGGCCACCTCACTCCAGAGCCTGCACTCCCACCCACTACCCTTCCCCATTACAAATGAGGACAGTGAGGGTGGGGAGGAGCAAGATTTTGCAGAGAGTTCAGCAAGTCTTCTTGTTCTGTCCCTCCCCACCATAAGAAAATGCAGACAGGGGTTCCAGTCACTGTGGTGGCTGTCTGAACATAGCTCACTGCCCTGTGCCATTGTGCTGTAGCCATTAGGGCTTGTGGACCCACAGCCAAAGAGACGCTGGATTTGTGCAAAGTCATAGGTACAAACAAGACACTTCAAGGTATCCAGCTGCTGCTGCCTGGGTGGTGGCCTAGGAGTGAGGGACTGGGTTTCTTTCCCTGAATCTGCCCAGAGGTGCTTTGTGATCATGGCCAAGTCACTCCACCAGTCTGGGCCTCACCATTCTCAAGGGTAAAAACCAAAATCCTCAAATTCCATAACCTACCCAGGCCACCTTCCAAAATCTACAGATAAACAAATGGCTGTTTGTAACCACTTCTTCACTCTACCCCACCCCCATTAAAAGGGATAAGACTGAGTAGGATTAAGTGACAGGTCATGCTCAGGACAATCCTTCCTAAATCAGCACATGTATTAATGTCCTATAAGGTAGGGTTCCCCCCACAACCACTGACTCCAGTGGCATAAGGTACTCTGCTCATGCCCTCTGCAGAGCCTACCACACCTGAATACCAAAAGGACTACCACAGGATGGAAGAGGATTCGAAAGTGACACTCAGACACCTGGCCTAAGCTATTTGAAAGTCTCTTGTACATCTGCAAGGCAAAGAAGTTTTGCAGTTTCTTGCAAACTACCATGTGAATCAGTTTTGGAGCAGGAAGCAGCCATACAGATCATCTTGTCTACTTCATGTACTATTTTAACCCACCCTGCCTCGCCACCCATGGTCATAGCTTTTTCTGCATCTTAGCCTCCAAATGCAGGAGATACATTACAAGCCTAGCACCCAATTCCTCTTAATATTGCAGCTCTAGTACCTAGAAATACAAATCATTTGGCATAAGTTACAAAACAGTCCTTTCTTTTGTGTGTGTGTGTGTATGTATGTGTATATATATATATATATAAAACAAATACACCTATCAACAGAAACAAAAACTCAAAGTTGCCCAGGATTTCACAGAAATATAATTCAACAGCAATATTAATCACTAATACTTGTGGAATGTTGACTATGTGCTAAGACTGTAACATACTGCATTACTTGATTTAATCTTCCCAACAACTTAAGAGAGGGTACTATTATTCCTATTTCACAAATGTGGAAACTGAGACTCAGGGCAGATAAATCACTTGTCTAAGAGTAAAATGATTAAGAAGTGATGGATGGGCAGTGCCCGTAGCTCAGTGGGTAGGGCACTGGCCACATACACAGAGGCTGGAGGATTCGAACCTGGCCCGGGCCAGCTAAAACAACAAAGACAACTGCAACAAAAAAATAGACAGGTGTTGTGGCGCCTGTAGCCCCAGCTACTTGGGAGGCTGAGGCAAGAGAATCACTTAAGCCCAAGAGTTTGAGGTTGCTGTGAGCTGTGATGCCACAGCACTCTACCAAGGGTGACAGCTTGAGACTCTGCCTCAAAAAAAAGGTGATCGACCCAGTTTTTCTGTATCAGGGTACTTTACCATTAAAGAATGTATATTGCTTCTTTTGAATTCAAACACTAACATACTGATTCATTTGTTCAACAAATATTTATTGAATGCATACGTGTTCTAGGCCCTGTGCTAAGGAGACACCAGTGAACAGACAGAGCACGATGAGGACAGAAGGGTCAATAGGACCCTGTAGGCTGTAGTGAGGACTGTGGACTTGCTCCTAGGGGGGGCAATGGGGAAGGGGGAATGATGGGAGGTATAGTGAGGGTCACATGATAAAAATCTGTGTACTCTTGGGACAACTCTAGTTGCTAAGGGATAATGAAACGGAGATGGTAAAAGTGAAAGGAGGAAAACCAATTAGGAGGCCATTCAATGATAGCAGTAGAGATGATCCCTCAAAGTAATACATTATTCTTGGGATTATAAATGTTTATATGATTATAAAATTTCAAAACCAGAGAGGAGTTGCCTGGTATCTGAAGAGTCTGTTCAGGTGACTCAGCAAGACTCTTAAAGTATCCCCGGGTGCAGTCGCTCATGCCTGTAATCCTAACACTCTGGAAGGCTGAGGCAGGCAAAATTGCCTGAACTCACAGGTTAGAGACCAGCCTGAGCAAGAGATCTCATCTCTAAAAAAAATAGCTGGGTGTTGTGGCAGGCACCTGTAGTCCCAGCTACTTTGGGAGGCTGACACAAGAGAATTGCCTGAGCCCATGAGCTCGAGGTTGTAGTGAGCTATGAGTGCCAGGGTACTCTACCAAGGGTGACAAATTGAGACTCTGTCTCAAAAAAAAAAAAAAAGACTCTCAAAGCAACTTTGGAACTAAGATTGATTTCCTAATAGAGAAAGAAAAGACTGGCTCGGTGCCTGTGCCTCAACAGGCTAAGGCGCCAGCCATGTACACCTGAGCTGGTGGGTTCGAATCCAGCCCGGGCCCACCAAACAACAATGATGGCTGTAACCAAAAAATGGCCGGGTGTTGTGGCGGGCGCCTGTAATCCCAGCTACTTGGGAGGCAGAGGCAAGAGACTCGCTTGAGCCCAGGAACTAGAGGTTGCTGTGAGCTGTGATGTCACAGCACTCTACCTAGGGTGACAGCTTGAGGCTCTGTCTCAAAAAAAAAAAAAAAGAAAAAGAAAAAGAAAAGACTGACCATGCATTTGAAGTGCTGTAAATGATTCGATATTTACAATTCTAAATATCCAATTTAATAGTTTGCAATGGTAATAAAGCCTAAGATACAAGAAACTACTAATGGGGGGGGTTAAGTTAAACAGTAAGAGGCATCAACTAATAATTACAAAGGGGATTTGTAAGTCTGCCATGGTAGAAGCTGGAAAACATTAATCTTCACTTTTGGCTAAGTAAGGGAAGAAGGGTGGAACAAAGAAAGACACAAGCATTGCTGCAATATGGATAGTGACTTTAGATTTCCTGAATCTATCTCTGAAAAATAGGAATAATGATTTGTAAAGATTAACTGAGAGGGGCCAGCCATGGTAGCTCATGCCTATAATCTCAGCACTCTGGGAGGCTAAGGCAGGAGGATCACTTGAGCTTATGAGTAGGAGTTCAAGACCAGTGTGAGTGAGAGACTCACCAGCTCTACAAAAATACAAAAATTAGCCATGTCTGGTGGGATGCACCTGTAGTCCCAGCTACTAGAGAGGCTGAAGCAGGAGGATCACTTGATCCCAGGAGTTTGAGGTTTCTGTGAGGTATATTGAAACCAGTGTACACTCTAGCCTGGCCAATAAAAGACTGTCTCCACAAAAAAAGAAAAACAATATTAACTGAAATAATAATTACCACAGAGGGCCAGGCACTTTATTATTTATCTATTTTTAAGTATTCCAACGATAGCTTTCCCCCATAGATTAAAGCAAGTTTTGTTTTTTTTTTTTTTTTGTAGAGACAGAGTCTCACTTTATCACCCGTGGCATCATACAACTCACAGCAACCTCCAGCTTTTGGGCTTAGCCATTCTCTTGCCTCAGCCTCCCGAGTAGCTGGGACTACAGGCGCCCACCACAACACCCGGCTATTTTTTTGTTGCAGTTTGGCTGGGTCGGATTTGAACCCATCACCCTCAGTATGTGGGGCCGGCGCCTTACTGACTGAGCCACAAGTGCTGCCCAAGCTATTTTTTTTTTTGTAGAGACAGAGTCTCACTTTATCGCCCTCGGTACAGTGCCGTGGCGTCACACAGCTCACAGCAACCTCCAACTCCTGGGCTTAGGCGATTCTCTTGCCTCAGTCTCCCGAGTAGCTGGGACTACAGGTGCCCGCCACCACACCTGGCTATTTTTCTGTTTTGCCGTTCAGCCGAGGCCAGGTTTGAACCCGCCACCTTCAGTATATGGGGCCGGTGCCCTACTGGATGAGTCATAGGTGCCACACCAAGCTTTTTTTTTTTAAGGCACTGCTTTTGAAACAGGTAGTTTAAATGATTTTGCAGTGATGGGAAAAATGAACAGGGGGAAGTACGGTTTTAAGATGTATCAGCTAGGGCGGCACCTGTGGTTCAGTGAGTAGGTTGCTGGCCCCATGGCCCCATATACTGAGGGTGGCAGGTTCAAACCCAGTCCTGGCCAAACTGCAACCAAAAAATAGCCGAGTGTTGTGGCAGGCGCCTGTAGTCCCAGCTATTCGGGAAGCTGAGGCAAGAGAATCGCCTAAGCCCAAGAGCTGGAGGTTGCTGTGAGCTGTAACGCCACAGCACTCTACCAAGGGTGACAAAGTGAGACTCTGTCTCTAAAAAAAAAAAAGTGTCAGATAAAATTTAATATATCTTTAAATGCTTAACAGTTGGGCGGCACCTGTGGCTCAGCGAATAGGGCGCCGGCCCCATATACCGACGGTGGCGGGTTCAAACCCGGCCCCGGCTGAACTGCATCAAAAATTAGCTGGGCGCTGTGGCGGGCGCCTGTAGTCCCAGCTACCTGGGAGGCTGAGGCAAGAGAATCGCTCAAGCCTAAGAGGTGGAGGTTGCTGTGAGCT
>CAUYRH010174876.1:0-20842 GCA_963574655.1 Perodicticus potto | reverse complement strand
GAACCCGCCAGCTCAGGTGTACGTGGCTGGCGCCTTAGCCCGCTGAGCCACAGGCGCTGAGCCCCGAGTGCCCTTATTATTGAGTTAAGAATCTTTAAAAATTTGAATGGTGGCACAGCACCAGCAGCTCAGTGTTTAGGGTGTCAGCCACATGCACCAGGGCTGGTGGGTTCAGAACCCCCCCAAGGTCTGCTAAACAGCAATGACAACTACAACAAAAAAAACAGACAGGTGTTGTGGCGGGCGCCTATAGTCCTAACTACTTGGGAGGCTGAGGCAAGACAATTGCTTAAGCACAAGAGTTTGAGGTTGTTGTGAGATGTGACACCACAGCACTCTACCGAGGGCGACATAGTGAGACTCTGTCTCCAAAATAAAAAATAAAAAACAACTTGAATGCTGACATTATCATGACGATTTTAAAGATAAAGAAATTAAAGTTTTCCCTAGCTAAGAAATGGTAGACTGCATCTCCAACTCTGGTTCCCAAACCAGCCAATTGGTTGAACAACTGTCATCCCTAGGAGGCCAGTGATCATGGTGGAATAGTATCTGGTCACTGTCTGTCAACTCTGACACTCAGTGGCCACCCAGTGACCAAGATCAATCATTAGGAAGGTCACAATTTCAGGACAGTCACTGGGCAGATCATGAACGGTTCTTGCAGGTCTACGTGATGAGCAGTCATGACCACAGAGGCCCTGGAAGTCTAAGGTCGTTGAACAGTGCTGGGAGGGCCTCTTGTCCTTGGGAAAGCCTTGCTCACTGGGTAGTTACTAAAGGTCAGTGGTAACTGAAACTGGTCAGTAGTAGTGTGTACAGTCATTGGAAATCTGCAAACTTTGGGATTCACAGGGCAGGAAAACCCTGATCACTGGGTGCTCACTAGATGATTAAGGGGAGATCCAAAGGCCCTGGAGACGGAGGACATTGGGAACTACAATAAAGTCACTCATTGGTGTGGGACCCCTGGACACCTATGGACAGTCACAGGCTCTATCCCTCCCAGGCTCTGACCCCAGGGGAGGGCACAGTCACTCACCCGGCTGTCCGTGCTGGGGGCCATCGTGTCGGTCATCCAGGAGCCAAAGCGGGACCCCATGGCCCGAATGGTGATGGGGTTACTGACCCCAGTCAGTTTCCCACAGCCTGGGAGGCAGGAATTGGGGGGAATGAAGGTGGAGCAAGGGAAGAGCCCAAAGGAGGCGGGACTGTTGTGACCCAATTGGGAAGGGCTGGGACGAGGGTGAGGAGGGGGACACGAAGGAGAGTCAGACATCTGGTCCCAATATGGAGTTTGGTTAGGGCAAAGAGTTGGAAGCCTTGTATTTTAATGTCTAGGCACACAAGTGGGATTGGGATTGGGTATGGAGGTCAGGGGTCAGGGTCAGGGGTCAAAGCATACCCAGCTTCTGAGCACAGGCATGGAGCCGGGCCTCGAGTGCCATCACCCGCTGCTGGAGGTCCTCGAACCCATAGGCGCCCATCTCTTCCTGGATTGCTGCAAGGCTACCCGAGAGGTTCCTCACCTCCTCCCGCAAGCGCACGATGGTCCGCGTATCTGCCTTGTACTGCTCCAGGACCGAGCTCAGAGGCAAGAGCTCTGTCATCCTGTCCTTCAGCTCCTGCCAGCCATGAGGGAACCACCATCATCAAGCCTGGCCCCTGGCCTTTGACCCAGATGGCCTTTGACCCCTCTGTCTTTGATGCACACTCCTGGCCCTTGACATCTGGTCTAGACTGGATCCCAGATTCTTCCCCAACACAAACCCATCTTGGAGCTCACAGGCACCAAATCACCAATCATTTCCTCAACCTCTGGTCTGAACCCAGAAGAACCCACCTGGAAGCTCTTGGCTGACAGGGACCCATCAGCCACCCGGAGCCTTGAGTCCAGGCTGCGCATGAGGGTCTCCATGCTGCGCACATACTGGAGGTCACGATATGTCCGCAACTCAAGGACCTCCATGGACTGCGAGACGTTCTGGACCTAGGAACGGGGACCATTCAGGAGAACAGAACTGTACCCCTGGCCCCACCCCAGAATGCCACGGGCAAGGCCAGGTGGGGTCAGAAGCCACACAAACACCTGGCCAACCAGGCGACCTCTTCCCCAGTCTTACCAGCAGCCTCTCAGTGGCACATCCAGCTCATCCATCCATCCCTCCTACTCACTGGCTCCTATCTGGTTCAGCCACCTCCTCCTGGTCTCCCTGCTCCAACACTCATCATCTGCAGTCAGTGTTCCGTACAGCAACCAGAGGGAACATTTCAAAATGAAGGGTTTTTGTTTGTCTGTCACCCAGGCTAGTGTGCTGTGGCCTCAGCCTAGCTCATGGCAAGCTCAAACTCCTGGGCTCAAGCCATCCTTCCTGCCTCAGCCTTCCAAGTAGCTGGGACTACAGGTGTACACCACAACACCGGCTATGAAGATCTTATTTATTTACTTATTTATTTATTTATTTTTGAGACAGAGTCTCACTCTGTTGCCCAGGCTAGAGTGCCGCGGTGTCTTAGCTCACAGCACTCTCAAACTCCTGGGTTCAGGCAATCCTCCTGCCTCAGCCTCCCAAATAGCTGAGACTACAGGCAACAGCCAGAATGCCTAGCTAGTTTTTTCCTTCCTTCCTTCTTTTTTTTTTTTTTTTTTGTTTGTTTGTTTTTGAGACAGAGTTTCACTTTATTGCCCAAGCTACAAGTGCCCTGTCCTCATAGCTCATAGCTATCTCAAGGTCCTGGGCTCAAGCGATCCTTTTGCCTTGGCCCCCTAAGTAGTTCAGCTTCCCAGAGTGTTAGGATTACAGGTGTGAGCCACTGCACCTGACCTTAATTTTTCTATTTTTATTTTTATTTTTTTGTTTTGGAGACAGAGTCTCTCTTTGTCGCCCTTGATAGAATGCCATGACATCATAGCTCACAGCAACCTCAAACTCTTGGGCTCAATTAATTCTCTTGCCTCAGCTTCCCAAGTAGCTGAGACTACAGATGTCTGCCATGATGCCCAGCTTAGAGACGGGGTCTCGGTTTGGCTTAGGCTGGTCTTGAACCTATTAGCTCAAGCAATCCACATGTCTCAGCCTCCCAAGTGCTAGGATTACAGGCGTGAGCCACCACGCCCCAACCAATTTTTCTATTTTTAGTAGAAATAGGGTCTCACTCTCACTCAGGTTGGTCTTGAACAGAGCTCAAGCGATCTGCCTGACTTGGCCTCCCGGAGTGCTAAGATTATAGGCATGAGCCATAATGCTCAGCCTGACAATCATTTTTACATCACCTTGTTCCCCTGAACATCCTGCTCCTGCTGGTCCTATGCCCTCACCTGCTTCCTTACTCTTTGTTCTCCTAAACTCTAAGCTTCTTCCCACCTCAGGGCCATTAAGCTTGCCAATTCCTGTCCCCAAAGTGTTGGCCCCCCATATGCACACTCCCTGCCACATTATATCAAGGATGTGCTCAAGGGCAGGAAGCCAGCTTGGCCACATGAGGACTAGGATAGAGCAGCAAGTGTCTCATTACACTCCTCGCTTTTTTTTTTTTTTTTTTTGAGACAGAGTCTAAAGCTGTTGCCCTGAGTAGAGTGCCATGGCGTCACAGCTCACAACAACCTCAAACTATTGTGCTCAAGCGATTCTCTTGCCTCAGCCTTCCAAGTAGCTGGGACTACAGGCACCTGCCACAAAGCCTGGCTATTTTTTTGTTGCAATTGTCATTACTGTTTAGCTGGCCCAGCCAGGTTCAAACGCACCAGCCTCAGAGTATGTGGCCGGCGCCCTACCCACTGAGCTACAGGGGCCACCCTATTTTTTTTTTTTTTTAGACAAGTTGTTGCTCTGTTGCCCAGGCTGGAGTGCCGCGGCATCATCATAGCTAAATGTAGCCTCAAAGTCTTGTGCTCAAGCAATCCTTCCGCCTCAGCCTTTCAAGTAGCTGGGACTACAGGAGCATGCCACCATGCCCAGCTAATTTTTGTATTTTTTTTTTTTTTTGCAGTTTTTGGCTGGGGCTGGGTTTGAACCTGCCACCTCTGGCATATGGGGCCGGTGTCCTACTCCTTTGAGCCACAGGTGCTGCCTAATTTTTGTATTTTTTTGTAGAGATGGTGTTTTGCTATATTGCCCAGGCTGGTCTCAAACTCCTGGCCTCAAATGATTCTCCACTTTGACCTC
The DNA here is from genome assembly GCA_963574655.1 of Perodicticus potto. Taxonomy (NCBI): domain Eukaryota; kingdom Metazoa; phylum Chordata; class Mammalia; order Primates; family Lorisidae; genus Perodicticus; species Perodicticus potto. The sequence continues at coordinate 16,676 of CAUYRH010174876.1, read as the reverse complement.
CGAGTGTTGGGATGAGCCACCATGCCTGGCCTCAAGGAACATCTTGAAACATGGATAAGCAGGACTGTATAGCCATTGTTGGCAATGGAAAGACACCACATGTATGTCTCAGACAACAAGGGAAAGCAGTTCTGGTGTTGTGGCAGGGCAGGATCCCATGGAGTTGAAGGAAGACGACTCCGGTACTGACAAGCGCTCTTCTGTCTGCCAAGCCCCAGCTTCCTCCTCTACAGAATGATGATGGGAAGCCAATGTTCCCTTTCTTTCATCACTGAAAGGGCATGAAAGCAGTTCAGCTGAGTAGTGTCAAGGGACAGCATTCAGTCTATAAGAAGTACCAAAACATCGTTGAGGGTATACTGAATGGGGACCATTTCTACGAAATACCGACAAAGGGCTAAGGAAGCTTTATTGCAGCCTCTCCGGGCGGAGGGTGAGACCTCTCCCAAGTGGCACAGAATATCTTCTTAGCAGGTGAGTCTGATGAACTAAAGGGCTGAGTGGGGCATGCTGGGGCCAGGGGTGGGACATGGAGCTCACAAACAGGAGCCTCAGATGCTGCTATTAGGGTCTTCCTTCCTCCCCTACCCCACAGCACACGCACTTGGCTTCTCTTCCAAAGAAGTGCTGGACAGGTCCAGTGCAGTGGCTCATGCCTGTAATCCTAACATTCTGGAAGGCTGAGGTGGGAGGATCCCTTGAGAAACTCAAGACCAGTCTGAGCAAGAGTGAGACCCCCATCTGTACTAAAAATAGAAATAATTAGCCAGGCATGCTGCCATGTCCCTGTAGTCCCAGTACTCTGGCGGCTGAGGCAGGAGGATCACTTGAGCCTAGGAGTTTGAGTTTGCTGTGAGGTGTGACCACACCAACGCAGTATAGCCTGTGCAATGGAGCAAGACTCCAGTTCAAAAAAAAAAAAAAAAAAGCCAGGTGCAGTGGCTCACGCCTGTAATCTCAGCACTTGGGAGGCCAAGGCAGTGGACTGCCTGAGCTCACAGGTTTCAGACCAGCCTGAGCCAGAGCAAGACCTCGTCTCTAAAAATAGCTGGGCGCTGTGGCAGGCACCTGTAGTCCCAGCTACTCAGGAGGCTGAGGCAAGAGAGTTGCTTAGGCCGGGAGTCTGAGGTTGCTGTGAGCTGTGATACCACTGCACTCTACCGAGGGTGACAAAGTGAGACTCTGTCTCAAAAAAAAAAGACCAGATAAGAACAGATATTGGATAAAGTATGCACCTGGAGGGAAGCAGGTTATCAGCCAGCTCTGGATAATCTGCATGGGGTCTGCCCGCCTCTCCGGGAATTGAGAGCTTTTCACACTCCCCACCCCCACTTACCTTCTCCATCAGTTGTCGCAGCTCCCGACTCCTACCATCGCGGGAGCAGGTACTCTGTGCAGGAATTACGGCTGTGCAGATGCATTTCCCATCGGGGGCTTGGGCTGAAGTGTACAGCTGCCAACCCTCTTCTGGGCTCTGGAAGAGAGTCTGCAGAAAGACTGGGATCAGGGCAGCGCCTGTGGCTCAGTGAGTAGGGCGCTGGCCCGATATACCAACAGTGGCGGGTTCAAACCTGGCCCTGGCCAAACTGCAACAAAAAAATAGCCAAGGGTTGTAGCGGACGCCTGCGGTCCCAGCTACTTGGGAGGCTGAGGCAAGAGAATCGGAGGTTCTGTGACCTGTGATGCCACGACACTCTACCGAGGGCGACAAACTAAGATTCTGTCTCTTAAAAAAAAGGGGGGAGCCGGCGCCTGTGGCTCAAAGGGATAGGGTGCCAGCCCCCATATGCCAGAGGTGGCGGGTTCAAACCCAGCCCCAGCCAAAAAAAAAAAAGAGAAAAAAGAAAATATCCAGTGAGAGCCTATACTATCCCAGGCATAGAATCTGGGATGGGATTGAGGAAGAGAGCGGGTAAAGAAGACATCTGGTCATTGCCCATGGAACTAGTGAGAAAGAGAGATCAGATCTGTAAGCCCCTTGACATTTCTAGAACCATTTACTGTAGTGAGTACTTTGAAGAAATAGTACAGGGAGTAACAGGGGATCTTCCCTGGGCTGGGGGTCTCAGAAAAGGTGTCCCAAGGAATAAACATTTGAGATGAACTTGAGGGATGAGTGAGCTAGGAGAAGAGAAAAGAAGGGACACTGCTGGCACCATTAATCCTCATCAATATTTGGTTCTGATCTTTTATTGTTGTTTTTTTATTTTTTAGAGACAAGTCTCACTCTGTTGCCCAGAATAGAGTGCAGTGGCATGATCATAGTTCACTGCAACCTGGAACCCCTGAGCTTAAATGATCCTCTTGCCTCAGCCTTCCAAGCAGCTGGGACTATAGTCACATGCCACCACCAGTACCACACCCAGCTAATTTCTAAATTCTTTGTAGAGTTAGGATCTTGCTATGTTGTCCAGGCTGGTTTAAAACTCCTGGCCTCAAGTGAACCTCCTAGCTCAGCCTCCCAAAGTCCCCAATCCTTTTAATAAGGAAAGATGGTCTCATTCGTTTAACAAATATTTATGACACTCCTACTGCGGGTCAGGCTATACTCTGCATGTTCTAAATGTGAACAAAACACACACACACAGAACTCCTGTAGGAGCTTTTATTAAAGGGGAGGGAGACAGAAATAAACACTTAGGTCAACAAAAAGTATTTAAAGGTAATGAGTATCATAGAGAGAAGTAACATAGGTTAGAAAGAAACTGGACAGGATGCAGGTGTTGGCAGGAGGTGGTTTGGAGTTGTACCTAAAGTAAGGCCTGCAAGAGGTGAGGGAAGAGCCACTCTCACATCTGGGGAAGGGTGTTCCAGGCAGAAAGAATAGAAAATGCAAAGGCCCTGAGGCAGGACAGTGCCTGGCGCATGTGTGAAACACAGAGGAGGCCTCTGTGGCCAGAGCAGAGTGAACAGGAGTTAAGTGGAGGGAGACAAGGGTGAGGAGGAGATGGCACAGAGTGTGCATGGTCTTGTGGGAAGCAGGGAGGGCTTTGGCTTCTGCTCCGAGGGAGGTGGGAGCCATAGAGGGTTCTGAGCAGAACAGGGATATGCTCTGACTTGGATGTTCACAGTGACCTCCAGCTGCTATGGGGGGAGGGAGTGAGTGAGGATGTCCGGGGCAAAGGTGACTTCATGGGTGCAGGCAGGCAATGACAGGTAGTAGCTATTGAACTGGCAAATGGAAGGTTTGGTCCTATTGAGAATGCATTCTCACAGGCACAGAAGGAATTCTGATAAAACTCCAAGTGCTGTAATTGCAGCTCTCTGGGAGGCCAAGACGGGTGGAGCACCTGAGCTCACGGGTTGGAGACCACCAGAGCAAGACCTCATCTCTAAAAAACAGCCAGGCATGGCTTGGCACCTATGGCTTAAGCAGCTAAGGCTCCAGCCACATACATTGGAGCTGGCAGGTTCAAATCTAGCCCAGCCTGCCAAACAACAATGACGGCTGCACCAAAAAAATAGCCAGGCCTTGTGGGGTGTGGATGCCTGTAGTCCCAGCTACTTGGGAGGCAGAGGCAGGAGAATCACTTGAGCCCAGGAGTTGGAAGTTGTTGTGAGCTGTGATGCCACGGCACTCTACCCAGGGCGACAGCTTGAGACTCTGTCTCAAAAAAAAAAAACAAAAACCAACATAGCCAGGCATTGTGGGGGGTGCCTGGAGTCCCTGCTACTTGGGAGGCTGAGGTAATAGAATCGCTTGAACCGAAGAGTTTGAGGTTGCTATGAGCTGTGACGCCATGGCACTCTACTGAGGGCAACATAGTGAGACTTCGTCTCAAAAAAAAAGAAAAAAAAAACCTTCCAGTGTTTAACAGAGAAACAAAGCACCATGATATAACTGATCATGTGCACAGCTTTTAACCAGATTACCCCACCGAGGCTATGCCTGTGAGCCATAGCAGAGACAAGCCAGGTTGTGAGTTACAAGTCATTGTGGGGACTCTACCTCACCTTTTTATGTCCTACTCAAAATAGTCTTTTTTTGAAAAAAGTTTTTTGGAGCCGGACTCGGTGTCATGTCTGTAATCCTAGCACTCAGGGAGGCCAGGGCAGGTAGATTGCTTGAGCTCACAAGTTCAAGATGAGTCCAAACAAGACTCAGGGCGGTGCCTGTGGCTCAAAGGAGTAGGGCTCCAGCCCCATATGCCGGAGGTGGCGGGTTCAAACCCAGCCCTGGCCAGAAACTGTAAAAAAAAAAAAAAAAAACAAGAGTGAGACTCCATATCTAAAAATAGGTGGTCACCTGTAGTCCCAGCTACTTGGGAGGCTGAGGCAAGAGAATCCCTTGAGCCCAAGAGTTTGAAGTTGCTGTGAGCTGTGATGCCACAGCACTCTACCAAGGGCAACATAGTGAGACTCTTATCTCAAAAAATATATGTGTGTGGCTCAGCGCCCGTGGCTCAATGGGCTAAGGTGCCAGCCACGTACACCTGAGCTGGCGGGTTCGAATCCAGCCCGGGCCCGCCAAACAACAATGACAGCTGCAGCCAAAAAATGGCCGGGCGTTGTGGTGGGCGCCTGTAGTCCCAACTACTTGGGAGGCAGAGGCAGGAGACTCACTTGAGCCCAGGAATTGGAGGTTGCTGTGAGCTGTGATGTCTTAGCACTCTATCCAGGGTGACAGCTTGAGGCTCTGTCTCAAAAAATATATATATATATATATGTGTGTGTGTGTGTGTGTATGTATATGTGTATATATATATATATATATATATATATATATATATATATATTTTTTTTTTTTTTTTTTTATAAGACAAAGTCTAACTTTGTCTCCCTCGGTAGAGTGCCCTGGCATCACACAGCTCACATCAACCTCCAACCCCTGGGCTTAGGTGATTCTCTTGCCTCAGCCTCCGGAGTAGCTGGGACTACAGGTGCCCGCCACAACACCCGGCTATTTTTTGTTGTTGTTGTTGCAGTTTGGCCGGGGCCTGGGTTTGAACCTGCCACCCTCAGCATATGGGGCCAGCACCCTACCCACTGAGCCACAGGTGCCGCCCAATTAATTTAATTTTAAACAAAAGCTTTTTGGAATGTGAGAAAATGATATAATTGTACAGATGAGTACAACTCCTCCACTAATTTGTAAGAAGAATAAACCATTCATAAATGCCATCCAAACCTATGGTACTTAAGCCACTATTTGTGCTGCGTGTGCACCCTTCCTAAATTGAAGGAAACCCCTCTTTATGAATCCCCATTCGCAACCTCACCTGGGGAACAAACTCACTTACATCCTCAGCCTTCTTTGTGACCAGAAGGTGGGCAGAGGATACACTTACTCATTGCAGAAGCACTCAGCATTCCCTGCTGCCTGGAGAGCAGAAGTCCTCGAAACTTTTGGCACCACAGACCTGTTTCAGTTTTTCCATGAACTGGGGGACAGGGATGGATTTGACAGGAAGTGGGGCTCAGGTGGTGACACAGTGATGGGGAACAGCTGTAAACACGGATGAAGCTTCCCTCATCTAACAAGCCATAGATTGGTACCAGTTCCCAGCCCAGGGATTGGGGATCACAGAGGGAATTTTTTTTTTTTTTGTAGAGACAGTCTCACTTTATCACCCTCAGTAGAGTGCCGTGGCTTCACACAGCTCACAGCAACCTCCAGCTCCTAGGCTTATGTGATTCCCTTGCCTCAGCCTCCCAATTAGCTGGGACTACAGGTGCCCACCACAACGCCTGGCTATTTTTTTGTTGCAGTTTGGCTGGGGCCAGGTTTGAACTCGCCACCCTTGGTATATGGGACCTGCACCCTACTGACTGAGCCACAGGCACCGCCCCATTTTTTTTTTTTTTAAAGAGACAGAGTCTTACTGTCACCCCGGGTAGAGTGCTGTGGCATCACAGCTCACAGCAACCTCAAGCTCTTGGGCTTAGGTGATTCTCTTGCCTCAGCCTCCCGAGTAGCTGGGATTACAGGCGCCTGCCACAACACTCGGCTATTATTTTTGTTGTTGTTGTTGCAGTTTGGCCAAGGCTGGATTCAATCCCGCCACCCTCAGTATATGGGGCTGGCGCCCTACCCACTGAACCACAGGCGCTGCCCGGATTTTTTTTTTTTGAGTCTCACTCTGCCATCCTGAGTAGAGTGCCTGTTGTCACAGCTCACAGCAACCTCAAACTCCTGGTCTCAAGTGATCTTCCTGCCTCAGCCTCCTGATTAGCTGGGTCCACAGGTATACACCGGAACACCTGGCTGTTTTTGATATTTTTGGTAGAGACCGGGTCTTGCTCTTGCTCAGTCCAGTCTCAAACTCCTGAGCTCAGGCAGTCTGTAGAGGGCTTTTTCTCCTCTGCTCTTGAAATGGGTAGGCAGGAAACAGCTTAAACTCAGCAATCCTCAGTAATAACTTTGTAGGTGCAAGTGATAAATCCTAGCCCTCCCACTTTCCTCTCCCAGTGCAAGAACTTAGAGGTGTGGGTTTCCCGCAGTCTCCCAGGGAAGCCCCTTTGAGGGCTCTCCCTGGGATCTGGGATCACCTTCGAGGGCAAATACATGTACTCAAATTCTCCCCACAGGAGCCGTGGCGTAAGATAAGAATGGCCTGAGAAAAGAAGGGTAGCCCAAGAAAGCCTTCCCCTCTCTGTTCTGAGAGAATCCAGAACTAGCTTTACCTCCTTTCACAACAAATCCGATTCTTTCAAAACAAAATAAAGAAAAACAATGAGCTTGAGCCTAAGCATCCCTGCCCGTCCTCCCCTGGCTCTGATCCCCAGGCAATTTGGACAGAACCCCCAAAGATTCTCATTTGTGCAGAGAAACAAAGCATCCCTGTTCCACATAATTAACTTCTTCCTACATTTTCTAGCGTGTCTTTTGAAGCAAACAAACCATTTTCTCTAGACATAGGAAATATTGAATTGTAAAAGAGAAGCAAGATTTAAGTGACGGGGAGAGAAGGCCTCCGTGGGTTTCCTAAAATAATCGTCTGCACTGGACGCGCCTCACCGGAGTGCTCTCTGCAGCAATGTAATTAAATGCTTGGGGTTTGGCTGCCAAATCTCAGCACGCACGGATCCTGAGTTTTGTCCATCAGGTTTCAGTTCAAATGTGTAGGTAAGTTCATATCCCTAGGAATCCCCTAGGAACTTTCCATGTTTGATAGTCCCAATGCTGGCTTTTCCATACGTGGTCTAGCTTGGAATCAAAGTCATGAACTCTCAGAGGTCAGAGCCTTATTAAGGGACAGAGAGTGTCCTAACCTAAGGACAATGCTTAGAACTGCAGGAAGGAGAACACGAGAGTTAGTTCTCTGGGTTCACAAATCTTCAGTCAAGAAACCTGTCTCATCTCGGTTGTGGCAAATGAGCTGAGGAAGCCAACCATTCTCTTTGCTGAGTTCCTGGTTCAGAGTTTAATATTCTAATTAAACCTATTCTGCTAATAGGTTCCTAGGAGGGGAAGCCATGAACATCAGTAACTGTTCCACAGATCATCTTTTCTGGCTGAGATTTTCCAAATACTTTGGCTGAAGCTGTTGCTCCCATTAAACACCAGTTTCCATAATAGATCCTATATTAATTGAGTATGAGACACACAGGAAAAGTCTTTCTTTCTTGCTGATGGGCCCAGGATCACTGTCTCATGCAGCTCTCTGGCTTATGTCTTGGTCCAAAAACAATTCCTGCGGCTTTCTGGGGCAGAGGAATCTCTGGGAACAGCATGAGCACTGGCCACTGGGAATTAGACAACAGGAAGAGAGCAAATAGCTGCCTCTTAATAAAATGAGTATATGATTGTGTTTGAGGTTGGATAATTTAATCAGGAAGCCAGGCAGCTTGGGGCTTACATATTTATTTCTACCTTGCCTTGTTCCAGAGAGGGTTCTAAGTGGTTTACAAGGATATGTAAAATACCGCAAGATAGCTCCAATTAAATATGAGTGCAGGGATTAGATGTTTCTGGAGGGCTGTTTGCCAACCCATAGCCAAAGCTTTAAGGTTTCTGTGTTTACATTTTACCTGGTCAAGCCAAAACTAAGAATTCAGCTCTAAAAAATTCAGCCCCATGGACCAGGCTCAGTGGCTCATACCTGCTATAATCCTAACACTCTGAGAGGCCCAGTTGGGAGGACTGTTTGGGATCAGGAGGTCAAAACTAGCCTGAGCAAGAGCAAGACCCTGTTTCTACTAAAAATAGAAAAATTACCCGGGTGTCAAGGCAGGTACCTGTAGTCCCAGCTACTTAGGAGGCTGAGGCAGAAGGTTCCTTGGAACCCAGAAGTTTGAGACTGCAGTGAGCTATGACAGCACTGTACTCCAGCCTAGTCAAGAGAGTGAGATTCTGTCTCAAAAAAAAAATATTCAGTCCATAGAAATTGTGGGACAAGCAATAATTGCTACAAGGATGCTCATTAAAGCAGTATTTATTTATTTATTTTTGTGATTTTTGGCTGGGGCTGGGTTTGAACCCACCACCTCCGGTATATGGGGCCGGCACCCTACTCCTTTGAGCCACAGGCATTGCCCATTAAAGCAGTATTTAAAATTGAACAACTAGGATTTTTTTCTCTCCAATTGACTGACAATAGGAGGATGGATTTAAAAATTTTAAGATATCCACAAGATGGAATACTACACAGTCATACTAAAATTTGGGGGATTAACAAGGATTATTTTAATCACTGCTTTTAAACTTACTTTCCAAGTTTTCTCCAATGAATGAACATGTATTGTTCTTATAAAGATTTTTTTAAAGTTTATTTAAAAAACTTTTTTTTTTTTTTTTTTTGGCAAAAGAGAAAAGAGGAACAAAAGCAAGGACATAAGACGGAGTCAGAAAATGAGGCTAAGAAAAACTTATCCCATAGAAACCTGAACAATCAGCATATGGCCGGGCCATAAATTTGGTTCCAAGCAACTTAGCAGCCAAATCCAAAAGGGAAAGCTGGTCATTTATGCGGTTCTCAATGTCCTGAAACAAAAGTACACCAGATGCTCAGAAGAAAGTCAACTATTTTGGGCAGGGATTTCTCCCACGGTCCTCCCAAAAAGGATTCCACGTGATGTCAACAGCATCTTTCCGGACAATATCCTTACGATAGAAATGACTCGTTTCCTCTAATTATTTCTTAACCCTCTTGGGATGGTAGAGCAGAGCTGACTGTGAAGGGCAGGGTCCTGGAATCCGCTGCCTGGGTTTAAGTCCACCAGTCCCTTGCCATGTGACCTGGGCAGGTCATTTATTCTCTATGTGCCTCAGTTTCCTCATCTGTGAAATGGACATAATTACCTATCTCACTGGGTTGCTGGGCATGTAGTGAGTGCTACACAAGTGTTTGCTACTACTACTTTTTCTTAATTAAAAAAAAATTTTTTTTAAGACAGAGTCAGCCTAGCAACCTCAAACTCCTGGCTTCAAGCAATCCTCCTGCCTCAGCCTCCCAAGTAGCTGGGACTATAGGCACTGCTACAGTGCCCAACTAACTTTTCTATTTTTAGTAGAGATGGGGTCTGGAACTACTGAACTCAGGGACCCTCCTGCCTCAGCCTCCCAGAGGGCTAAGATTACAGATGTGAGCCATAAAATCCATCCTAAAAAAAAATTTTTTTTTTGACACAGAATCTCACTTTGTTGCCCTTAGTAGAGTGCTGTGGCATCACAGCTCACAGCAACCTCAAACTCTTGGGCTCAAGCGATTCTCTTGCCTCAGCCTCCCAAATAGCTGGGACTACAGGTGCCTACCACAACACTTGGCTATTTTTAGGTCTTGCTCTGGCTCAAGCTAGTCTCGAACCTGTGAGCTCAGGGTAATCCAACTGCCTTGGCCTCCCAGTGTGCTAGGATTACAGGCATAAGCCACTGCGCCCAGCCTATAAAAAAAATTGTTTTTAAGTGATGGGATCTTGCTTAGTCACCCAGGGTAGAGTACAATGGTGCAATCGCAGCTCACTGCAGCCTTGACCTCCTGGGCTCAATTGATCCTCCTGTCTCAGCTTTGTAAGTAGCTGGGACTTAAGGCAAGCACGAATATGCCTGGCTAATTTTTCTGTTTTGTGGAGATGGGTCTTTTTCAGGATGGTCTCGAACTCTGGACCTCAAGCAATCTTCCCATCTTGGCCTCCCAAAATGCTACAGGAATGAGCCACCATGCTCAGCCCAGGCTAATTTTTAAATTGATTTTAGAAACAGGGTCTTGAGGCTTGGCGCTTGTAGCTCAGCGGCTAGGGCACCTGCCACATACACTGGAGCTGGCGGGTTCAAATCCAGCCTGGGCCTGCCAATCAACAGTGACAACTACAACGAAAAAAAAGCCTGGTGTTGTGGCGGGCGCCTGTAGTCCCAGCTACTTGGGAGGCTGAGGCAAGAGAATCCCTAGAGCCCAAGAGTTTGAGGTTGCTGTGAGCTGTGATGCCACAGCACTCTACCCAGGGCAACATAGTGAGCTGTGACACCACGGCACTCTACCCAGGGCAACATAGTGAGACTCTGTCTTAAAAAAAAAAAAAAGAAAAGAAACAGGATCTTGCTATGTCTCCCAGGCTGGTCTCTAACTCTGGCCTTGCTATTAATATTGTTATCATTACCTTCATAACACACAAAAGGCCAATTCAGTAACTTCCTGAAGTCAAATGGTATTAGTTTTAACACTGAACAGAAATGATTTCACAAAACTGATAAACCCAGCATTCTCCTAAGTCTTGTGGAGTTGGGGTCATGAGGCAAAGAAACCACACCAATGGATAGAAGAAAGTGAGGGATGGGCTGGGCATGGTGGTGCACGCCCATAGTCCCAGTTACTCAGGAAGCTGATGCAGGAGGATCGTTTGAGCCCAGGAGTTTGAGGCTACAATGAGCCATGATGATGCCACTACACTCCAGCCTGGGCAACTGAACACCCTGTCTCAAAAAAAAAAAACAAAGAAAGTGAGGGGACAGAAAGAAACTTGCTCCATCCTAGTTCCCATGTGGCCCAGCTGGCTTCCTGTTCTTAAGAACGTCCTTGATATAACCTGGCAGGGAATGTCTGGGGTGGGGGCATCCTGTTCACCTTAACTGGCAAAAAACTAGGATCCTGTTCTTTCTACTTGTCTTTCCCTTCGTAGAACACAGGGTCCTGGTTCTCACCTCCAGGCCTCTGCACAGGCTGGGGCCTCTGCCATCACCATGCTCTTATCTCAGGGCTCTCTCCTATTCCTGGGGCTCAAGCGTCAATGTCACTTCCAAAAGCAGCTTCAGATGTCACCACCAAGTTTCCCATCTCTCAAAGCATCCTGTGCATTTTTCCTGATGCTCTGTTCCTTTCTGTGCAAGCATCGAGCATTGTTCTAAGCACTTTGCAAGTGCTAACTGATTTAGGAGGCAGGAACTGTCATCATGTCCTTTTGACAGATAAAGAAATTAGAGTAGTGAGAAGTCAAAGCTCTTGGCCGAAGCATTATAGCCTCTTACACACTGAAGCCAGGATTTGAACACCGGCCGTGGGGTTCCACAGTCTACACTAGCTTGCCGCACCTCTGCTGGCCTTCTCCTCCAAATACTGATGAAAATGGCCATTACGGGGCAGCACCTATGGCTCAAAGGAGTAGGGCACTGGCACTATATGCCAGAGGTGGTGGTTTCAAACCCAGCCCCAGCCAAAAATTGCAAAAAAAGAAAAGAAAAGAAAATGGCCATTAGGATCTCATTGATGGTTCCACTGGTTTAAGGCCTCCCTCTGTCCCTGGGGAGGAGATGGCATGGGATAGGGAGTTTGGTCTGCTCTGCAAACAATTCATTACTCCATGCTCAGAGCTCAGCACAGTGAATGTTTGTTGAGTGATCAGGTGCTGATGGACCAGTGGGCCAGACAGCAAACATTTTCATGGATCTACCAAGAATTTCCCCCTTCTGGCACTGAACTGGCTTCTGCCATCCCTCCCTGGAAGGGATTGCCTGAGATCAGGCTGCAGACAGGCACCCGGCAGGCTCAACCGAGGCTGTGGCATTTTTCTCTGACTGGTGGGATGGCAGAAGAGTTGCGATGAATGATGGGGGACATGTTTGTCTGCCATGTCTGAGCTGTGACAGCGCCGTGTCCCTTTGGAGGGCTTGAGATGATAGCAGGATGCCCTTGTCAAACCTGAGGTATTGGGTAAATCTCCCCTGAGTGATAAGCTTGACAGCCCTTAAAGAAGATATCAGCTTGCCCGAGTTATGCTGGAGGGCTAGGAGGCATCAGAGGCCTCCCTCAGCCCAAGCAGGTGGGGCTTTGCCTGGGAGAGTTTGTGGCTGAGGCAGAGGTTGGGATAGAGGGCAGCTGCCAATTCACCCATTCATCCATCCATCCATCCATCTATTCATCTATTCATCCACCCATCCACTCATTTATCCAACCACACATTCATTCATTCATGCATTTCTTCAGCCACTCATTCATCTATCCATCCTTTCGTTCATCCAACCACCCATTAACTCTTTCACCCATCCATCTATTCATCCTCCTGTCCATTCATTCATTTATCCAACCACATTTATTCATTTATCTACCCATTAATTCACTCACCTCTCCCTTCTTCCACCCATCTATCCTTCCATTCATTCATCCATCCATTCATTTATCCATTGATTCATTTGTTCACGCCCACACAAAAAAGTGAATCAGTCTTGGCCTGAGAGTCTATCAAAGCTGGTAACAGAGTACAACCTCTCAGTCTCTAAAATCACCCAAATGGTAGCAGAAAACTTCCCCTGACCCCAGTTGAGGTCGGTACTTACATTTAAAGATGTTTAATCTCTGACATCACAAGGCCAATGTGGACCAACAATGAACAGTTTTCCTTGGGAAGAGTGAAGAGACACAGGTCTCTGAGTGTGACTGACTTTCCCCACCAGACTAGAGACCTCGGTTCAAGGAAAGAGTGGAGAAGGCTTGCCTTTGTGCAAGAATTTACAAACACAGGGCCATTCCCTCTGAGTGTGGCCCACACTGTGTTGGAACCACTATAGATCCCTGCAGAATCGTCTTTATGGATAGAAGTCTGCATCAAGGCTACAAATTCTCATGGTGCCAGTTATCAGAAAGGTTTGCCCAGATGTGCCCACAACCCCAGCACTCAAGTACATCTTATTTGAGGAAACACTTCTGGGGGGACGAAAACTCTCATTTCAGCCTGCTGAGTCTCATGAGCCTTTCAGTTCCTCAAAGCCCTTCAAGCTCCTTTTTCTTTTATTTGAGACAGAGTCTCAAGCTGTGGCCCTGGGTACAGTGCTGTGGTGTCACAACTCACAGCAACCTCATATTCTTGGATTTAAGCGATTTACCTGCCTCAGCCTCCCAAGTAGCTGGGACCCACAGGCGCCGGCCACAAGGTCTAGCTATTTTTTTCATTGCAGTTGTCATTGTTGTTTAGCAGGCCTGGGCCGGGTTCGAACCCGCCAGCCTGGGGGTATGTGGCCAGTGCCCTACCCATTGAGCTACAGGAGCCACCATGACCTTCAAGCTCTTCATCACCCCAGCTCTTTGAACCTGCTGTTCCCCTTCCCTCCACAGCCATCTAGGTGAACAATGATGAGGACTGCCTGAAAGTGGACATGGGGGAGGGGCTTTTTAGAGACAGGGTCTTGCTTTGTCCCCTAGGCTGGACTACAGTGGCACAATGACAGCTCACTATAGTCTTGGACTCCAGGGCTAAGGGATCCTCCTCCCTCAACTTCCTAAGTAGCTGACCCAAAGGCACATGCAATCACACCCAGTTAATTTTTAATTTTTTGTAGAGACAGGGTCTTGCTCCTGGTCACACTTATTTCCCACTCCCTAGTAATCACTTACTGCCCTTCAATAAAATTATCTACATTCTCCGCCCTCTGAACAAAGGCTGTACACTTGTACCTAGGCCCCACTGGGATATCAGGTAAAATATAATTTCCCCAATGTACACGTCAAAATTTTGCATGCCAACTCTCTATTAATCTGCCTTTTTTCTTTTTGAGACAGAGTCTCACTATGTCGCCCTCGGTAGAGTGCCATGGCGTCACAACTCACAGCAACCTCAAACTCTTGGGCTTAAGCAATTCTTCTGCCTCAGCCTCCCAAGTAGCTGGGACTATAGGCGCCTACCACAACACCCAGCTATTTTTAAAACCAGGTCTCTAAGCGGCGCCTGTGGCTCAGTGGGCAGGGCACTGGCCCCCTATACCAAGGGTGGCCGGTTCAAACCTGGCCCTGGCCAAACTGCAACAAAAACATAGCCGGGTGTTATGGAGGGCGCCTGTAGTCCCAACTACTTGGGAGGCTGAGGCAAGGGAATCACCTAAGCCCAGGAGTTGGAGGTTGCTGTGAGCTGTGTAACACCATGGCACTCTACCAAGGGTGATAAAGTGAGACTCTGTCTCTACGAAAAAATAAAATAAAAAAAACCCCAGGTATCTGGCTTGGTGCCTGTGGCTCAAGTGGCAAAGGCACCAGCCACATACACCTGAGCTGGCGGGTTCAAATCCAGCCCGGGTCCGCCAAACAACAATGACAGCTGCAACCAAAAAATGGCCAGGTGTTGTGGTGGGCGCCTGTAGTCCCAGCTACTTAGGAGGCAGAGGCAGGGAATTGCTTGAGTCCAAGAGTTGGAGGTTGCTGTGAGCTGTGATGCCATGGCACTCTATCCAGGGCAACGGCTTGAGGCTCTGTCCCCTCAAAAAAAAAACAACCAGGTCTCTGTCTGGCTCAGGTTGGTCTCAAACCCATGAGCTCAGGCAATCCACCCACCTCAGCCTCCCAGAGTGCTAGGATTACAGGTATGAGCCACTGTGCCTGCCCAGCTAATCTGCCTTTTGTCAGCTGATTTTTTTCTTTCTTTTCCATTTTCTTGTCAAGTGAGTTGTTACACTTTCCATGGCGGATTCTGACTCTGTCAGTTGATTTTTCAGTGATCCTCCAGAGGGCAAAAAGGGTGCTTTCCCTTGTCCCCTACACACTAATCTCTGGGCTGCTTTTCTTTCCATCCCCTATCTAGGTTTTCATCTCTCCAGTCACCTGCATAACAAATTCCCTGAATTAATACCCTTGAAAAGTCTAGAAGAATTCAGTTTAGTAGCTGCTTAATAAACATCTGTGACGGAACAGGCAGCTGTACAGTCCAATAGCACCAGCTGCGTGGGTCCAAATTCTGATCTGTTCTTGAGAGAGGATACCCCAAAACAGCAAAGTCTAAGAGAACAGAGGTCTTCTCAAGGAGACCCCAAGGATACACCAGCGAGGTCCTTCTCCTGGTGCCTCAGCTCTTAGGAATTTGTAGAAACTTAACTTCCTGGGACCTAAAAATGCTTGCTTCTGCTTCTGTAAAAGCCCAAATGCACTTCTCTAGCTTGATTCAAACTGTCCAATGAGAAAAGTACCTGTGGAAGGGAACTTCTTGACTGGGGATAAAAAGAAGACTGAGCCAGTCAGGGAGCTTGGCCGTTTTGAATTCTATGCAGTTGCTCTGCTGGCTGAAATGAAGCCCTTCCTCCTTTAAACACGGTGTTTGGGTGCTCCTGTCTCCATTGGGCCTCGTCTTCCTGTGACATTCTGATCTCCCATGTGACCTTCTCTATGCCTGTCTTTTTTTCCTTCTTTTCTTTCTTTCTTTCAGGCAAGGGCTCACTCTGTCACCCAGGTTGGAATGTGGTGTCATCATCACAGCTCAGAGCAACCTCAAAATCCTGGGCTCAAGTGATCTGGCTACGGCAGCCTCCCCAGTAGCGAGGACCACAGGCACCACCACCATATCCAGCTTTTCTTTCCCTTTCCCTCTTTCTTGTTTTCTTTTCTTTCTTCTCTTCTCTCTTTCTTTTTTTTTGGTAGAGACATGGTCTTGCTCTTGTTCAGACTGGTTTCAAACTCCTAAGCTCAAGTGATCCTCTCTCCTCAGCCTCCTGCAGTTCTAGGATTACAGGTGTGAGCCACCATGCCCAGCCTAATCAAGTCCTATTTTGGAATAAGTTTAGATTTACAGGAAAGTTGTGAAGATGGTACAGAAAGCTCCTATATACCCTGCACGTCTTTCCCGTGATTAACATCTTCCATAATCAGCATGCGTTTGTCACAACTAAGAACACAATATTGGTGGTGTGGTGCCCATGGCACAGTGGTTACGGCGCCAGCCACATACACCCAGGCTGGCAGGTTCAAACCCAGCCCGGGCCTGCTAAACAACAATGACAAATGCAACAAAAAATAGCCAGGTGCTGTGGTGGGCGCCTGTAGTCCCAGCTACTTGTGAGGCTAAAGCAAGAGAACCACTTGAGCCCAAGAGTTGGAGGTCACTGTGAGCTGTGACATCACAGCACTCTACTGAGGGCAAAATAATGAGACTGACTCTGTCTCAAAAAAAAGAAAAAGAAAGAAAACAACATTGGTGCATTATTATTAACTAAACTCCAGACTTTACCCAAATGTCCCCAGTTTTTCCACTTGAGTCCTTTTTCTGGTCTAGAATTAAATCCAGGATCCCATGTTACATTAAATTGTCATATCTCCTTAGTCTCCTCTGGTCTGTAGGCATAGTTTCTGTGTTTTTTTTTTTTTTTTTTTTTTTTGAGACAGAGCCTCAAGCTGTCACCCTGGATAGAGGGATAGAGTGCTATGGCATCACAGCTCACAGCAACCTCCAACTCCTGGGCTCAAGCGAGTCTCTTGCCTCTGCCTCCCAAGTAGCTGGGACTACAGGCGCCCACCACAAAGTCCGGCCATTTTTTGGTTGCAGCCTTCATT
>CAUYRH010174867.1:0-12032 GCA_963574655.1 Perodicticus potto | reverse complement strand
ACAGCTACAAAGCAGCTCCAGCTCCAGGGAAGATGTCGGCTTCCCATGGACCCAGGCAGGCAGCAAAGAAGTGGTAGGGTTTGTACAATCTTGCCAGCATCTCACTCAAAAGGGCCAACTCCCAGGCAAGGGGCTCCAGAGCGAGAGAAGCTTGAGTACTCTGCCAGGGGCGAGGCCCAGACTGTGGAAGAAGCTATATGTCATGGGAAGGGCCTCCATCGGGCCTTCCAAAGAACTCAGAGCAGTGTCTGGGCACCTGTCACTTGAAGGCCAGTTGATCTCATCCACCACCAACCAGCAGAGGGGCCTGCGAGGCAAGGAAGGCCTCCCAGTCTTCCTCTCAGGCACAGCCCAAAGTAGACCCTGGAGAGCACAACTCAGTCCTTCCCCACTGCAGGCCTCTCTGTCCTGCCATAAAGCAGAGGTGGGAACTCCTGCGCTGAAAATGACATCAGATCTAAACCAGACACACGTTCAAAACCAGAGAGTGACTGGGATGGTAAGGAATCTCTCCCAGGGACAGTCAAGAGCCTCTGCTCCCCAGAGCACGGAGGAGATTAATCCAGCCCAACCGAGCACAGTGACCGGAGCAGATGAAGCTGTTTCCTGTTACTGCCTTCTCAGATGGAGACGGCTAAATAAAATGAATACAAGATGTGCTGTGACGTGTTAGGCTTCACCATAGGAAATTGACAGTATTTGACCTTTTCTTTTGACCCAGAAAAACGACTATTTCCTATGACTCAACAAACTAATTTATGAGTATTTCCCCAATGTTTTATTAACAAATTTCCTAAACCAAGATAAAGCTGAAAGACTTCTTATTACTTAGGCTCTACTGTAATATTAATTTTATCACACTGATTATGTCATATCTATCCCTATATCCATCCACTAACCTACCTTGTTTGTATAATGCACTTCAAGTAAATTGTAGGCATCAGTACATGGCCCCTAAATAATTCAGTGTGCATGTCATAAGCTATACACCAAGATTTCTTCATACTTCAATGTAGAGCTTACATAAAATGAAATGCAGTAACTTTAAGCATACTACATTCCCTGAGTTTTAACAAACATACCACCCAAGGCCCTTTGCATGTTCCCTCATGGTCCTTCCCATTTACATTTCACCCATTCCCACCTTTAAATGAAGCCCCACTGTTCCACTGCTTTTCTCACAGATTAGTCTTTGGAAGTTCATAAAAATGGCATTACACAGGCCAGGCGCCATGGCTCACGCCTGTAATCCTAGCATTATGGGAAGCCAAGGAGGGTGGATTAGTTGAGCTCAGGAGTTTGAGACCAGCATGGGCAAGAGTGAGACCCTATCTCTACTAAAAACAGAAAAACTAGCTGGGTATTGTGGCGGGTGCCTGTAGTCCAAGGCTTAGGGGGCTGAGGCAAGAGGATCTCGTGAGTCCAAAAGCTTGAAGTTGTTACAAACTACGACTCTGTGGCACCCTACCCGAGAGAGACAGAATGAGACTCCATCTCAATGAAAAAAAACACAACATGAACTTGTTTGAGGCTGCTCTCCCTCAGCTTCATGTTCCTGAGAGTCACACGTGTTGCCTTAGCCGCAGTTCATTCCTTTGTGTGACCGGGTGGTATTCCACTGCATGCACACAGGCGTATATGTCAATGTACGAATACCTGAGTACAGGTGAGTGACATCAGACTGTACCCATTCTTCTCTCAGTAGAAACCTAGGCGTGTCCCATTCTGAACTACTATGAATACAGCTGCAAGGAACACATCTGTACAAGACTCCCATGACCAACGTATGCCTCCATTTCTCCAGGTGAATACTAAGAGTGGAACTGCTGGGTCACAGCACACATGTCCATGTAGTATTAGAAGAAATTACCGGAACTTTCCCAAAGTGTTTCTACTCACCAAAACTATGAGTTCTACTGCTCTGCAACCTTGCTTTTTAATTTAACTTGCATTTCCCTAAGAACCCCTGATGTTGAGCATTTCTTTCATGTGCTTACTGGACATTTATTTTTCTTTTTCTGCGAACAATCTGTTCAAGTCATTTGTCTATTTTTATTTAATTAAATAATAGGAGTTCTTTGTATTTTCTGGACACTTGTCTTTTAACAGATGCATGTTATAAGATTTTCTCCGATGCCATGGTTTTCCCGTTCATTTTCATTTACTGATGGGTAAAAATTTTTAATTTTGATAATATCTAAAACACCAATTGTACATATTTTTAAACACATTACTAACTTTGGAAATTGTTACTTGAAACTTAATAGGGTTTCCATGCCTCACATTCTGAAGTATGATATCCATTTCAAGACTTCCCTTACACAATCATTCTGGGATGTTCAACCATTATTAACACAGTGTTTTTTGACATTTTTAATTTCACAGTACACTTGAAACTATAATCAAACTTCCATGGTACACTTAAATTATGCTGATCAAAACAAAAGAATACGAAAAAATATCCTTACTATGCTTTGAACATCTTTTGAAAGTAATTTAATTAGCGATCTTTAAAATTTTGCACTGTACACCTAAGATCCTCTCGTGGCACACCAGGTGAAAATCACTGCATTAACAGAACAGAATTAATTGGCTCCCACTACGTACAGTAAAAAGCAAGGTCTCAAAATCGGCTGCTAGTGGACATCAGAGGACAAAAGCAAGGGAACAGTAAAAATTTTGAGGAATATTTTCACAGCTACTATGAGTCAAAAAAATCCTGAAGCTGGTCATAGAAATTCAACTGGATGGAATCAATTTAATTCTTCTGCCAACCAAAAGCCAGGCCAACCCTTGATATCATTTCACTTCTTTCAAAAACTAATTTATGTTTCCATGTTTTCTCAATGTTTTATTTTTAAACGTTTAAACGAATATACAGTGAGAAGATGAATATAATGAGCCACTTATATACCCTATCCCTGAATGTACCAATTATGAACATTTTGTCACATCTGCTTTGTTTACTTGTATGCATGAATATATTTTTTCTTTCGTTGTTCCTATCCCCCTAGAAATTAAAAAAAAAAAAATTCTCACCTCATGTAACACTATTTTCTGCTAGAATCTATGTGGAAAATTCTGTAAGCCAGAAATCAGCCCATGATTTTAGATAAGTTCTTGTCTTATGGGCCTCAATAAAAGGAAATAAGTGGATGCCTCTCGTGCCTCTTACATTTTTAAAAATTCATGATTCTAATTCATAAAATCTTAACTCCTAAAATTAAGTTTCCAGACAGTTGAAAAAGTTTATCTTTACCATGATTCTGACCCTATCCATCTCATAAAATCTTTACGAAAGTCACAAAAAGCAACGTATAACAAGAGGAAGGCATGAGATAGATGGGTCAGTTTCCAGTACATTATTAAATTAGGAAAATTAGAATATGGACTTTATATGAGGTAACAGTAGGATATGAGTGTTAAATCCCTAAGCCTGATAATCACACTGGTTGGATAGGGGTCTATCCTTGTTCTTAGGGAAAGTGAAAGGAAGGATTTAGGGCTAAAGTGTCGTGATTTAAATTTCAAATGAGTGGTGGCTCATGCCTGGGAAGCCCAGAAAGCCAAGATGGGAGGATCACTGGAGGTCAGGAGTTCAAGCCTGAGAAAGAACCAGACCCCGTCTCTACTAAAAATAGAAAACTAGCGGAAGGTGGTAGTGCAAGCCTACAATCCCAGCTCATCTGGATGGAAGCTGAGACATGAGTACTGCCGAAGCCCGAATGTTTGAGGTTGCTGTGAGCTATGATGATGCCATGGCACTCTACCCAGGGGGACAGAAAAAGACTCTGTCTCAAATAAACAAATAAATTTTAAATGGTTCAGCAGTTATAAGAAAAAAGAACAAATGTATCTAGAAAAATAGAATGCAAACACATCTAAATGTTAAAAAGTGGTAAATCTAAATGAAGACATTTATTCATGATACTTTGCTTGTAACTGTCTTAAAGATTTGAATTTTTCAAACTAAAAAACTGGAAAAATACAGATTTTCAGGTGTAAAAAAAATCAGAATCTCCACAGGTAAGGGCTAAGAATGTTAAGATTGGATTCTGGATTTAAACAAGTGTTGCTACCAGTTTTAGGGATGCTTCTGGAGATAACTAGAAAAATCTGAATATGAAGAACACTTAAACAATACGGTATCAATGTTAAATTTCTTGGGTTTGAGAACATTATTATAGTTTGCGAAGGAGAATGCCCTGTTCTTAGGAGATATGTGGGCAAAGGAGTTAGGTGAGTTATACTGTCATGATGACTATACCTTTCTTTTATAGAGAAAGAAAGCAAGAAAGCCAAAAAAAAGAGACAGGGACAGACAGGCTAAAAGCCAATGTGGCAAAATGCTGACAGCTGCCAAGCCTAGGTGAAGAGTATATGAGTCTCCACATACAGATCTTTTTGCTGGGAGTACAGATTTAAAAATTTTAACACAAAATGTTTAAAAAATAAAAACAAAATAAACTGGTTTTTTTAAATAAAAGAAAATAAAAGTAGTCGATGATAAACTTCTTGAGCCAGGCCTAAAATTATAGCAAATCAGCCTCTGGTCTCAAACATTAAAAACCAAAGGCAACATTTTCTCCACTTTGAACCTCCCCACCCACAAGTTCTGCTTACACATCTACAACTGACTACAGGGCGTCTTCAAGGGAATACCCCGAGTTTCACCTCAAATTTAACTGGGAGAATAAATCTAACTTCTCTATCACATGGAAATTGTTCGAACTCCTGGGAGGTGGTGATGCCCCCCAGCAGCGCTGTTCTTTCCTCCTCTCCACGCCCTCCAAGCCCCAAAAGGTGCTCTCTGAGCAACCTGCATCGCCCGCCCTCCTAACCTGCAGGCCCCCAACTCAAACCACCACAGGCTGCGCCCAAGAGAAAAAATGGGATTTGCACCCCTCTCTTAGGTCACTAGTAACACTAACTACTGAACGGGCCTCTACGTTCAGCCAAGTCAGGCAGGAAACTCCCTCTGAGATTGCAAACAATTACAACAATAAAATAAAACAAAACCTTTTTAAAAACAACAAATACCTAGGACTTCAAACCTCTTTCCTCTTATCCTTTACAGTGAATTCCACTTTGCAAAACTGTGTCTATCTTCACAGCCTGGTCCATTTTTTATAGACTCTTCTTCCCTCCGGGTACAAGATTTCCCTTCTAGCTTTGTGCCAAGCATAATTTACTTAATAAGCATTAACTGGACAGGTTTCCCTCGAGAGGGACATCAACCCATTACATCAGCACACGTTGGCTGCAGCACAGTCATCAGCTGTGATTCCAACTGTACGTATGACCAGTGTACATAAGACCAGGCAGGTACAGGGAGATTTTCAGAAGTGGTGTTAAAACCCGGGTGAGGTCAGGAAAAATGACAAGACTGGATCCGACCTGCTAGTCTACAAAATGCATTTGTTTTTAAGTCACCCCTGCACCTAGTAATCCTGTAGTGTGCCCTTGTGTTCACGGCTTTCTTTTCTAAGTATTTAAGAATAATTTCTAATTCTAAAAATTGCCATGAGGCATCAGTTTATAGTTACTCTGAATTTATCTTTCTTTCCTTCAGTAAAAATGTGATGACTGTCCCTCAAGCGTCTTTGTGAAGCCTTCTAATTTTCAAGATTCCCCAAAGGTTAAATACACAGGAAGTGGTGTTTGGGGTGTGGAGACTTTTGAAAAGGCCCAGCCCCTTCTTCATCTTGGTCGTCTTCTCCCTGCTCCTTGACCAGGCACACCTCATTCACTAACAAATTCCTAGCACCCTGCCACCAGCTGATGGCAGCTTCCCAGACACCAGCACTAGTTTCACTGCCGTAGCCCTCCGTGCTGAGCAGAGCCGGGGACACAGTAAGTGCCTGTTAATCTCACTGGACAGTTCACACCTGGCCTCACAAAAATCTAAAACACCAATTATTTTTTTCCTATCTCAATGATGACGTGACTCTGTCCTACCTACATGGATTATTTTAAAAACAAATCCACATGACATCGGAGGAAAGGCCACTCTTGGGGGGCAGAGCAGGAAGGGCAGAGAAGGTGTAGCTGGCACCTGTCAGCTTCATCACAGATTCACTACCCAACTGTGCCCCAATTCCAAACCACAGTGACAGCCAACGTCACCACCATGTTCAGAGCTGCCCCCCACCTTACTCTCCCTGCCTCACTGTGCTCTAGACTCCTCCACGCACCTCCCTCAGCTCCAGCTTCACCAAATCCACCCCCCATTCCTCTGGCTGAGGTCACCTAGAGTAAAAATCACCAAACACCCCCCTCATCTGTGCCTCCAGGCAACAAACTCTGTTTTGAATGCTGATCTCTTGGCTGTGTTCCAGAATAAACTACTCTGCTACATAAGATTCCCAGGAGTATAGACAAAATCTAACTGGCTACAAAGGCTGAAGGCTTCAAGCTTATGCAAGTTATAGATGAGCGAGTGTCCAGGCAGGCATCACAGGTGTGTTGTACAGATACTTTCCCAGCCAGGGCACAAGTGCCTCTCCTGTGGCAGCAATCAAATAGCTCAGCACCATCTTCTATTCATACAGCATCTCTGGTTAACACAGAATTCGAACCAGCAAAACAAGGTACTTTCAGCTCTGTAGGCTAACACGGGTTTTAAGATATAAAAATCTTAGAATGGCAAATTTTAAATGGCTTCCATGGTTTTCTCTGTGCACCTGAATATTCCTTCATTCAAAAATGACTCTTTAAACCCCTACACTGTGCCACAGCAATAAACAAGAAAGGCCACTTTGCTTATAGGCCAGTGTAGGAGAAGAAGAAAAAAGCAATTAAAATTCACACTAATAAGTACATGTCAGGGTAAAAGGGTATACGAATAATACAGATGCAAATAAACATTCAGGGAGAATTGTGGCATGAAATTTTTAAGACACAGTATTCTAAGGTACAATCTGTCCCAAACCATTCTTTACAATCTTAGCTCTGTTCACGTAATAGTTTTATATTTTGGGGTCCAGTTCAGTCTGATGCTGTGTTGTTGCCTAATAGCATGATTGGCTATTAGGTCATGGCTAATGACCTAATAGTGGCTCATACCTTCATCTGCCAAAGGGACCAGATCGCCCAAATACTCGAATTCTATAGAACATGGTTGGTGAGGGCAGGGAAGGGAGGTTACCAAACCCAGGCTGTGGGGATAGGGAAGCCTGACTACTCACTGCTTTGTTTTCCATTAAGTGAGAGGGAGTGGAGGGTAGAGGGGGACAGTCCCAGGGAGCAGATAACCAGCAGATCTAGGTGCATGAGCCCCAGCCCACTGCGGGCTCCTCAGATGCCCAGAACTCCTGCCTCAGCCTCAGCTTTCCTCCTGGGGGTTGGGGTGGGGTGGGGACCCAAAAGTCTCTAGTAGCTGTCACTGCCAAGATTTTAAGTTCTAACTGTGACGATGGCTCATCACCACTCACCCACCAGCCTCTTGGGTCTCCCTCCTCAGTCTGAAGAAAGAAAAGGAGTTTTCCTGAACTACACAGTAAAGATGGACCTAAAAAGCTCTACTATTCGATACTTTTGTGTCCAGTTAAAGCAAACAGTCTTCAAGACTCTCAATTGGTCGGGCGTGGTGGCTCACGTCTGTACTCCCAGCACTCTGGGAGGCCAAGGCGGTGGATCTCCTGAGCTCAGGAGTTGGAGACCAGCCTGAGCAAGACCAAGACCCCATCTCTACTAAAAATAGAAAAAAAACTAGCCAAGCATTGTGGCAGGCACCTTTAGTCCCAGCTACATGGCTCCTTGGGAAGCCAAGGCAAGAGGATTGCTTGAACCCACGAGTGTGAGGTTGACTCTACCCAGGGCAACAGAGTGAGACTGCCTCAAGCATGTAAAGGGTGTCCTCCGATTTCTCTGTAAAATGGGTGGGAGCCATCTGCCCAAACTAGTAGGAGGAGAAACAGTAAGGTACTGGCTCAAGGACGTGAAGGTGTGAAGTCGCTGGTGTTGGAAGCAAAGGCAAACAGAAATTAGCCACAAGGTCTTGGTGAAGGACCGGCTGAGGAGGAAGGTCTTGAATGTACCTAGTTTATCTCGTTTATCACAAACCAGTACTTATTTAAAGCTAGTAAACTATGCTCTTTTACTCAAGTTTACTGTCTTTATTCATTCATTTTAAATTATCTCACTGATCACAAGAGAATTCTAAGTTAGCTTGGGTTTATCAACACAAATAATGCCCTACCTCTAGAAGAAAACAGAATAAATGCAAGTGGCTTAAGAGCTCTGCAGTGTTGCACATGTTAATTTCATTGTAAATGTTCCACCTGGGTAACAAGTAACTGAAATGGTGGGCTGTGATTGCTCATAAATGTACTGGAACCTCCCAGAAGCCACAGAGCCTTTCAGCACTTGAGTTTTAAATCTGTGCCAGGCACTCCAGGCCTCCGGGTACATTTACTGGAGACAACCAAATAGACAGATTAGCTAAAAGCCATAAATACTCAAATAAACCTTATTTAAAAAATAAGCATTGTTTTGTTCCTGAAGAGAGTAAGCTCAGCTTTGAACAAAGCAATATATCTAGTGCCAGCCACTGCCATTTAAGGAAGAAAACTGGCACCAGCTCAACTTAAACTAAATGACAAGGAATAAGTGGCTTACTTCCTCACAGATATTAGACTATTCCATCCACTTTATAAAGAAAGACCTTTCACTTTATTAAACTCGGTAAAAATTCTTAGTGGCTAAAAAACAGCTATCCCTCAAAGCAGCTTAATATTTAGTGATTTTTAAAAGTAATCTTATTTTATTGACAGGGAATAACATGCGTGCAGTGGTTACATTCTGTTTGCAATAGGTACAGCTAAAATTATATATAACTTTCAGTAAGCTTAAAACTTCAAAACACAAAACTTTTTAGTTTTTATAGTATACAACTTACTCCAATGTGCCTACAAAAACCCAGGAAAACTAACTTAGCCACACTGACTCAAGAAAAAACAGAAAATGTATACAGTCCCATAAATATTTTAAAAACAGAAGTTTTCCCTCATGCCTACCCACACCCCACCCAGCAAAAGATGAAATGACAAAAATGTTCAAATGAACTCTGCCAAATAACCACAGGCAATCTCCAAGTTACAAACATCAGAATGATACAGGTCATAGATAAATGTACCTGTTTCAACTTACATACAGCTTAAGAACAAACCTACAGAATCCATCTCATTCTGTAGGGGACAGAGACTGTCTGTCCTCCAAAACAAACTATGCCAAGGAACAGAACAAAAAGGAATGCTCTTATCCTAAAATCACTTATGCAGCTACAGTAACCTTGGTAACAAAACCAGAAAGGACAATTTTTGGTCAATTTTACTCAAAGATATAGTGCTGATCCATTAAAATTGAAAAATATTTGTAAACTCACTAAGTTGGATTTTTCCAGAAATGTAAGGCGGTTTTAAATTAGGACATCTATCATTATAATTTACCAATTAAATACAGAAGAAAAAGCACTTGCATAATCTCAACAGATCCAGAGAACATACACAGTGGTGATCATAAGTCCTACTAAGGCAAGAAAGAGAGAGGAGAGGAAGAGGAGGAGCGGGGGAGAGAGAAGGAAGGGGAAAGGGAAGAAAATTACAGACACGCCCATGAAATTAACAAAATACTAACAAAGCAATGTATAAAAACGATAATTCATCTTAACCAAGTAGGGCTTTGACAGAGAAAAAGTATTTGACCAAATTCTCAGTTAAGAAACACAAAGGAATGCTTCCCAGCCAATGAAGAGTACCTATAAAACACCCAGAGTCACGACTCCTGAGCTTACGGTGAAGTACGGTGGCTCATGCCTATAATCCTAGAACTCCGGGAGGCCAAGGAGGGTGTCTCGGCTGAGCTTCATAGTTGGAGGTGAGCCTGAGCAAGAATGTGACCCTGTCTCTACTAAAAACAGAAAACCTATCCAGGCGTTGCGGCGGGTGCTTGTAGTCCCAGCTACTTGGGAGACTGAGGCCAGAGGATTGCCTGAGCCCAGAAGTTTGGGGTTGCTGTGAGCTATGATGATGCCAGGGCACTCTACCCATGACATAGACTCTGTCTCAACAACAGAAGAAAAAGCAAAAAACCATAACCACTAACATCAGAAACAAAGCCAGATAACTCCTCTCATGATCTGTATTCAACCATTACAAGGAAGGCCCTAAACAGTGAGTAAAGCAAGAAAGACTGGAGAAGAGAAGAGAATGTCTCTACTCACAGGTGACATGATATTTACATAGAAATCCCAGAGACTGTATTATTCTAAACACTACTAAAATTAATAAATGAATATAAAGTATACGTATCAGTTCTGTCTATATAATAGCACAAAATAACAGGAAAATAGAATTTTTAGAAACACTGTTTTCAATGGTATGAAAAAGTATAAAATATTTAGAAAGATTTTTAAGAACAACAAAAAAAAATGTATAAGGTCTCCACACCAAAAACTACAAAACAAGGCAGAAAGAAATTAAAGACCCAAATAAAGAGATATACCAATATCAAGAATTTGAAGACACAGTCATTGGTGCCATTTATATTCTCCCAAACCTGGTCTACACATTCAATCCAATTCTAATCACAAGCCCAAGAATGCTTTATACTTCAGAAATTGACAAGCTGACTCTAAATATTTATGGATATACACATCTAGAATATTTGGAGCTATCTTACAAGGATCAAGAAAGTTGGAGGATGTATACTACCTAGTTTTAATAATTATTCCATGGCTAAGATAATCAAGATTGTGTAGCACAGGCATAAGGACTAATAGATAAAAACAAATACAAAACAAAACAAACAACAACAAAAAACAAAACAGAGAGCCCAGAAATAGACCTACACTTACCACTTACACTGTCATTTGCTTTTTAACAAAGAAACCAAAAGCAATCCAATGATGAAAGCAAAGTCTTTCCCCCCTCTACCCAATCCTCCCTTTTTTTTGAGACAGAGTCTCACTCTGTCACCCTGGGTAGAGTGCAGGGCGTCATCATAGCTCACAGCAACCTCAAACTCTTGGGATCATGAGATCCTCTTGCCTCGACCTCCAAAGTAGTAGTGACTACAGGCACCCACCAGGATGACCAGCTAGTTTTTCTATTTGTTAGTGGAAATGGAATCTCACTCTTGGTCAGGTGTGCAAAAACTCTCGAGCTCAAGTGATCCACCCACCTTGGTCTCCCAGGGTGCTGGGATTACAGAGGTGAGCGACCACACCTGGCCGGGCAAAGTCTTTTCAACAATTGGTGCATAATAACTGAAAATTCGTATGGAGAAACAATAACCTAAGCCAAAATTAATTTAGGAGGATAATAGACCTAAATACAAAAAATAAAACTATAAAACTTGTAAAAGAAAATATTGGAGGATAACTCCATGATTTGGAAAGAGGAAAAGTTACTTAGGATACAGAAAGCAAAACAAAAAATAAATAAATAAATATCAACATTAAGAATAAGAAAATGAAAAGTTACAGACTGGAAGAAACATCTATAATATATATATCTGAAAAGAACTTTATCCAGAATATATAAAGTATTACCGCTTAATAACAAACAAACAAAAAAAAGAGCAAAAAAAGAAAACAATTTAAAAAGGGCAAAAAAGCAAAAGAGAAACTTCACAAAAGAAGATAACGGGCATGGCCAATAAGCACCACAAAGCATGCTTGACATCGTTGGTCACGAGGAACATGCACACACAGAGCTGCCGACACCCACGAGAATGGCTAAAAGACCCAAAACTCCAAATACTGGTGACATGTGTAAAACAGCCAGCATTCCCACACATTGTCAGTGTGTCATGCTGTAAAACATAAGGCAATTTTTAATCAACAAAACTAAATATATAGGCTCAGCACCTGCAGCTCAATGGGCTAAGGTGCCAGCCACGTACACCTGAGCTGGCGGGTTCGAATCCAGCCCGGGCCCGCCAAACAACAATGACGGCTGCAACCAAACAATGGCCGGGCATTGTGGCGGGCGCCTGTAGTCCCAGCTACTTGGGAGGCGGAGGCAGGAGAC
>CAUYRH010174862.1:0-51304 GCA_963574655.1 Perodicticus potto | reverse complement strand
TCGAATCCAGCCCGGGCCCGCCAAACAACAATGACGGCTGCAACCAAAAAATGGCCGGGCGTTGTGGCGGGCGCCTGTAGTCCCAGCTACTTGGGTGGCAGAGGCAAGAGACTCGCTTGAGCCCAGGAATTGGAGGTTGCTGTGAGCTGTGATGTCATAGCACTCTACCCAGGGTGACAGCTTGAGGCTCTGTCTCAAAAAAAAAAAAAAAAAACAAAGTGCACGCTTCTCACTTCTTTCCCTAAGAGCATTGTGAACGTGGGATTTGAGGGTCTGTTGTAGTGAACTGGACATGATGCTTGACCTCAGAGAGCTTTACTTTATGTCAAAGAGCAATCTGCCTCACCCTAAGCAAAGCCATCCAGGAGATTTAAGAACTAATTGAGTGTGATAAGGCTCCTCAGCACTTCCAAGCCTCCTGCCTCATGGGCCAAGACAAGGCCATCAGGTGGAGAAGGACAGGTGTCTGCAGACTGACACCATAGGTGTGTGCTGCCACGGAGAGGACCAAGGGGATCTGGGTGACCACACAAGTGTCTGCCTACACCACCAACTTGGATAACTGTGGACACAATTATTTTAAAAACTTCTCTTTATGGGTGGCACCTGTGGCTCATGGCGTAGGGCGCCAGCCCCATATGCCGGGGGTGGTGGGTTCAAGCCCAGCCCCAGCCAAAACTGCAAAAAAATAAAAATAAAAATACAAACTTCTCTTTATTGGTTTCCTAGGGCTGTTATTAAAAAGTACTTACAAACTGGGGGGCTTAAAGCAGAGATTTGTTTATCTCACAGTTACAGAGCTAAAAGTTCAAAATCAAGATGCCAGCAGGGCCAGGCTCCCTCTATGACGCTGGGTGGAATCATCCCTGGTCTCGTCTCAGCTTCTCATGTGGCCCTTGACCCTGGCGTCCTTGGCATGCACCTGCATCACTGCACTCTCTGCCTCCGTCTTCACATAGCACTGTCCCTGGATGTCTCTGCCTGCATGCAGTGTTCTCCCTTTCTTATAAAAACACCAGGCCTGACAGACTGGGGCCACCCTTATGACCTCATCTAACTTGGTTACCTCTGCAAAGACCCTATTTCCAATAGGTACCAGGGTTAGGTTAGGTATGTACCATTCAACATATCGGTTTAGGAGACACGATTCAATCATAAAGACTTCTTTGGTCTTAATTTCTCATTTGAAAAGTGGAAATTATTACATTCTACAGGTTTGTGTTAAGTGAGGAAAAAAAATTTCTCAAATTACGTAAAATATCACTGAGCAATTCTGTGAGGATCATATGAAACCTGGTCGGTGATAAATCCAAGGAACTTTGAAATACCTTTGAAATGAACAAAGAGAGTGGAAATATACATTTTTTTTTTTGAGACAGAGTCTCACTCTGTCACCCTGGGTAGAGTGTCATGGCATCATCACACCTCATAGCAACCTCAGACTCTTGGGCTCAAGTGATCTTCTTGCCTCAGCCTTCCAAGTATCTGGGACTACATGTGTCCACCACAATGCCTGGCTTATTTTTCTATTTTTTTAGTAGAGACAGGTGATAGGTGACTCTATCACCCTGGGTAGCATGCCATGGCATCATCAAAGCTCACAGAAACCTCAGACTCTTGGGCTCAAGCAATCCTCTTGCCTCAGTCTCCCAAGTAGCTGGGACTACAGGTGCCTGCCACAATGCCTGGGTATTTTTAGAAATCGGGGTCTCGCTTTTGCTCAGGCTGGTCTCAAACTCTTGAACTCAAGCAATCCACCTGCCTCTTCCTCCCAGCATGATAGGATTACAAGCATGAGCTACTGCACCAGATCTCAAAATTGTTTTTTTTTAAATAAGGCATAATGGGTAACCTAATTGAAAAATTCACCTCTCTAAAGAACGTCTTGATTAGAAGTGATGTGTTCAGTCCTGGAAGGAAGAGTAACAAAGGCAGACCACAAAGACTTCCAGCTCCCCTCCTGACAGAGCAGGAGAGCAGCCGCTCTGGGCTGGCCTGCACAGAGTCTTTGTTTCAGGCAGAAGTCTCCAGCTGCTGGAGGCCAGAGCTGCAGAGCCTTGCTCTGACTCTGAGGGTGACCTTGGTTGCCGGTTGGTCTAATTGTACTGTCACAGGTGCCTTTCTTTCCAGGGAGGCCCTCCAGCCGCTGCACATCTCTCCCCGGTTAGTTTTTCATTATGAATTAATATACTGGCGTTCTGATTTGATGCCTCAGTCCTAGCAACTTGCTTCTTCCGCCCTGAGCAACGCATCTCTTCTTTCTGGTGCTGATTCTCAGACTTAGGGCCTGGTGACGTTGGGCAGTTTCCCTGGAGGAGAGGGCAGCCAGGCGTCTCAGATCAGCACACCTCTTAGTTGCCCTGGGAAGCACCTGCCTTTTCCTGAGTGCACTTGCGTATCTACCCTGTGCATTTGAATATCCTGGAACTCTTCTTAAAATGCAAATTCTTCTGTCACCAACTTGGTGACAAGGATCCACTTGGTATGTGGTAGCAACACAACACCTCTAGATAGAATCTGCAAGTCTGGGATTCGGATACACTGGCCTTGCTGCTGCCGCTGGCATGGGCTTCACACTCTGAGAACATTAGACCTTGCTCCTCAAAGTGTGGTCCAGGGACCAACACATCCAGCATCCTCTGGGGGCTTGTTAGAAATGCAGTTCCTATGGCAGCGCCTGTGGCTCAAAGGAGTAGGGTGCCAGCCCCATAGGCCAGAGATGGCGGGTTCAAATCCAGCCCCAGCTAAAAACCGAAAAAAAAAAAAAGAGAAAAGAAATGCAGTTCCCAGGTCTTGGGCCCCAGTCAGACCTGCTGAATCAGTATCTGAGGGTGTGGAACACCTCCATCTGTGTTGTTTGGAGTCCTCCCAGTTCTCATGTGCATGAAAATGTTGATTTGGAATTTGGGCTTAAATAATATTTTAGCTTTGTTCCCCACTTGTCTGCCATCACAGATTCAGAGAAGAAATGTAGATGATAAAATCATGTTAGCATCAGTGAACCCTGGGAGCAGGAGCCCCGGCAGAACCTTGGGGACTCTGTGATCGTATCAGACGAGTGAGCCCTGCATGCCGGGCAGGGGGAAGGAGGGGAGGGAACAAGCCTGGGACTGTGCAAACCCCCGAGCCTGTGGCCTTTACACCTGGGGCGCAGACTGCAGTCCCGACAAAGACAAGGAGCCAGACCAGGAGAACCAGGAACACTCCCTCATGGGAGCAGGAAAAGAATTGTCCCCAGGACTTGCGGGATACGCAGGAAGACATCTCCTCCTTTTTGTCTTTTTAACGGTGTTTCTGTGATTGCAAAGTGATGTTTTGTAGATATAGCGCATTTAGAAAATATAGGAAGCACAAGGAAAATAAAAATCATCCACAATCCCACTTGCCAGAAATGAGCACCTGCCAGAGTTGATACTTTAGTATACATGCCATATCCTCAGATGTACATGCACACACACAGATATAACATGACCATAAATATAGCACATACATGTAACACTCACACATGTAATACATACATATACAAGAACACATTTAAAATATGAAGGTATATATACAACATTGTTCATATAAAATATAGGTATATATTATGTACAACTATAAATTACATACTTTGTCCAATAAAATATATGTCCATCTATACATATATGTAAACTATATAAGAAACATTTTCTATAAATAAAAGTATACAATTTCGTAACCTACCTTTTTACACTTAGTACTATGGTACTTTACCCATTTAAGCAGGAAATTCAGAAAGTGGAATTTAAAATTACCCAAACATTTGCCACTAACCACCATTCCCTGTCTCTCCTCTCTGTCTCTTTCTCTCCCTCTCTCTCTCTCTCTCACACACACACAACTAGAGGCCATAAACCTTTACAGGTTACACGAAGACTCAGAGGAAAGTGAAGATGTAAAAATCGGCCCTTCCTTCCCATTAGAACCAGTGAACCAGGTAATGGCCCAGGGAGAGGCAGCGCTAATGCCCAGTGCTGGGTCAGCACTTCTCACATGGACACTGGGGAGTGCTCTGAACCTGACCAGGGGACAGGGGCCTGGCTGTGCCTTCCTGTGTATTTCAGTTCAGCCACCCTAACTCTCCAGTGTTACATAGAGTCTAAAAATTCAAAGTAAATCAAAATTAATTTCGTTTTGAGATTTTTTTTTTTTTGTCTTGAAAATTTCAGATCCTATCTTAAACAGGGGGTCTTGGCCATAAAACCACACATACACAGAAATAAACGATTGTCCCCAAACCTGAAGCGCTCTCTCTTTTTTTTCCCTTTGTCTTTATCAAAGAAGTCTACCCAGGCGGTAGAAAAATGTTAACAAAATGATGCAGCCTTTTAGATCCTTTAAAAATAAATGATTTCACAGAGCTCATTTCCATGTTTATTCTATTGATTCAATTTAAAACAAATTGTAACACAGAACTCATAATAAGCCCAAACAGGCCAGGGATCATTTTCATTTTTGGAATAATAAGTCTTACTTTTTTTCTCCCTCCCGCTACTGCTGCAATTATTATAGAATAGAAAATTAGATTTTAATTAATCAGCCAGGGTTCCTTTTCTCCAATCAGTGGAAATTTTGAGACTGTAAAACTATCAAGTAGAGAAGTTACAGGGCTTCAAAAATAGCTGGGAAAAAATAAACTATTCTCTGGCCTGGTGTTCTATTTTGTTTCAGACATTAAAGGACAATTCAAAGCAAGGGTCTCAAGGTAAGTAGAAATCTCTCACAGGCACAGACCAAGGTGGCCCTGAGCAAGAAAGCTTTTGCTGAAGATGGTAACCAGATGTAGCACCCATAGTCCTTCCTACGACCTCAGAAGGACATTTAGCCATTTTCCCTGTCAAGCAAACTTGAACTTACTGCCCAGAGACACCCGTCTCTGTCACCAGGCTCCCCCTGGGTATGTGGCAGAAATGCAATGGCAAATCCCATTGCTACCCTTCTCTGCTTTCTCCTCCCAGACACTCACAGATCTCTTTTGTCTCAGGTACCAGCATTATGAGACTTATTAATTATGGATCAATCTCTAACTTGAAGGTATGAGCCAAGAACATAGGGGGTCTCATTAACATAAGATTAAAAGCTGACTCAGGGACTCATTATTTTGTAACCATAAAAATTCAGGCTGGCTTTCGGTCTGAGCAAAGCAATTTCTCAGCCATGAACACATCTGTAAGGGATATTTTAAGATACGCATGTCGCTTTATTCTGAGTCTTCCTATAACTCTACCTCTGTTTAATTTCTTCACTGCTGATGCTTGAATGTGCCTGTATGTGCGTATGTAGGCACATACATCAGGACACAGCGGCAAGAACGGCTTCTAAACTGATGAAAAGATTTTCTATAGGAACACCGTGATGAAACTTTGAAGTGTGATATGAGCCAGAAAGACACAGTCAAGTTCAAACATTTATGAAATGCTAAGTGAGCTTCATTTATTAATGATTACTGATAGCTAAACAGAGATACCTCAGCAAACAAATAGCTTGGCTTGCTTGAACTACAGCTCATTAAGGAGCGAATGTTATATGTGAAGGTTCTTCTAGCAACCATCACATGTTGGTGTAAAGACATCTGTGGATCTCCGACAAGTTTTCACTTTATCATAATGAGGAGGAAAGATGTTTTCAAAAGCTTGATTCATGCAGTTAAATTTTTCCACCTTTTTTATATGAGTGAGTTGAAATGAAAGATGATCCTAGTGGATGGAATTTTAGTTGTCGTTATTGAACTTTTTATTTTGTTTTATTTTTATGTTCTTAAGAGAATGAAGTCTGATAACCTTAGGTTGCTTTGTATTTTTTTTTTTAATTATACATATGGTGTGTTATCATTTAGAAGGGTTTTGGGGCTATAACTAATGGAAAACCCAGTGTGTTGTAGCTTATCCAGTAAAGACTTCTGTCCCATACAAGGCAGCATGTGATGGTAGAGGGTTATTGGCCCTGGTTAGGTAGCCTCCACTGACCATTTGCCATCATCATTTTGTTGGTGTCTTTCCTTCATGTTTGTGGGCCCATAGCGGTAGCCTTAGTTCCAGGCATCACATCAGTACTCAAAGCCAAAGAAAGGGAAAATACAGTGCTTGAGATGCTATTCAATGGAGCAATGGCAGCCAGGCTTGGTGGCTCACACCTGTAATCCTTGCACTCTGGGAGGCCAAAGCGGGTGGATCCCTTGAGCTGAGGAGTTTGAGATCAGCCTGACCAAGAGCAAGACCCTTGTCTCTACAAAAAAAATACAAAAATTACTGGGGCATTATGGCAGGCACCTGTAGTCCCAACTTGGGAAGCTGAGACAATAGGATCACTTGAGCCCAGGAGGTTGCTGTGAGCTATGATGCCACAGCACTCTACCCTGGGCTCAGAGTGAGACTGTGTCTCAAAAGAAACAGAAACAAAAATGGAGCAATAATCTTCCCAGAAGTGCCTCTAACTCCTTGCAGACTTCTGCTTGGGTCTCACTAGCAAGAACTGTCACAGTGTCACACACTCCTAGCTTCAGAGTAGTGTGAGAAAGTGAGCATTTTCCTTTGCTTAGCTTCTGTATTGGAGAGAGGTGAGGAGGGAAATATGGGTCAGGACTGGGAGCTCTGTTGACTAATAGTGTCTGCCACATTCGGAAAATGGAGAAGCCTGATGCCCATCATACTATTCTGCAAGTTTGTCGTTCACTAGTTGTCAAAACACGTTCCCTACTCTGGCAGCATGAGCATCAACTGGGCATTTGTTAAGAAATGCAAGTCCTGGCACCCTGCCCTAGACCAGATGAATAAGAACTGGAGGTGGCAGCGGGCAGTAATCAGGCAACTTTGATGCACATTCAGATCTGAGAAACCCCAGCCTTAGATACTGCCCGGGAATCATTTCCTTGCAGTGATTTCTGGTTTGTTTTTGTATTTTGTTTTTGAGACAGTGTTGCTCTATTGTCGAGGCTAGAGTACCACGATGTCCACCTAGCTCACAGCAACCTCAAACTCCTGGGCTCAAGAGATCCTCTTGCCTTAGCCTCCCGAGTAGCTAGGACTATAGGCGCCTGCCATAATACCCAGCTAATGTTCATATTTTTAGTAGAGATGGGGTCTTGCTCTTGCTCAGGCTGGTCTAAGACTCCTGAGCACAAGGGATTCATGCTCAGCCGGGCAGTGATTTCCTAACTGGAGGAATAAAAGCATGTCTCCTACAAAAACAGCTAGGATACTTCAAGCTGTTTGTGGCTTCCTTACTCAGAGTTAGTTGAGCTCCCAAGCACTAGTTCTCAAATTTAAGAATCATTTTGCTTGGCCCTGTCCCTGAGTTTTTTTTTTTTTCTTCTTTCTTTTTTCCTTCCTTCCTTTATTTTTTATTTATTTATTTATTTATTTTTGAGACAGAGTCTCACTATGTCACCCTCAGTAGAGTGCTGTAGCGTCACAGCTCACAGCAACCTCAAACTTTTGGGTTTAAGTGATTCTCATCCCTCAGCCTCCCAAGTAGCTAGGACTACAGGCATCTGCCACAACACTCGGCTATTTTTTTGTTGCTGTTGTCATTGTTGTTTAGCAGGCCCAAGCTGAGTTCAAACCCACCAGCCTCAGTGTATATGGCCCGTGCCATTACCACTGAGCTACGGGAGCAGAGCCTGTCCCTGAGTTTTATTTCAGGAAGTTTAGGGTGGAGCCTCTGAACTTACTTTTCTAACAATCACAGATGAGGCTGATGCAGACCCCCAACTGTAGGACTCAGGTGTGGTTGGAGGACCAGCAGCATCACCCCACCTGGCAGCTTTTGGAAATGCAGAACCTACCCCCGGCCTACTGAGTCAGTGTCACTGGGGGAAGGGCGGGGGGCAGAAATATGGATTTTAACAAGTTCTCAAGATAACTCTGATGTACCCTAAAAGTATGAGAACTGGTATCCCAGACCAGTGCTTCTAAACCTTTCTTACACGTGTGAATCACCCATGGATCTTGTTTAAAAATGCAGATTCTAACTTGGTGGATGCGTTAGTGTGCTAGCATTGCCACAGCCAAGTACCAGCCACCAGGCAGCGAAAGCAAGAGAAATGTATTTTCTCACTGTTCTGGAGGCTAAAAATCCAAGACGGAGCTATCAATGGGGTTGATTTCTTCTGAGGCTTCTTCTGAGGCTCACCGGTGGTCGTCTTCTCCCTCTGTCTTCACGTAATCTTTCCTCCGAGCACCAGACGTGTCTGTGTCCAAATCTCCTCTTCTGTAAGGACACCTGTCATTTCCGATTAGGTCCCCAGTAAAGACCTCATTTTAACTTAATTGCCTTTTGAAACTCGTTATATCCAAATATGGTTACATTCTGAGGTATTTTCACATATGAACTTGGAGCCTGTGGGGCTCACCGTTCAGCTCATAATTGCAGATACAGCATGAAGTCTGAGATTCTGCATTTCTAACCAGCTCCCGGCTGATGCTACTGCTATTGATCTGTGGACCACACTTTGAGTGACAGTGCCAAGATTCTACATCTCACACACTGTGCCGAGCAAGGACTGATCCGACCGTCTGAATGAAGGGACTCTTTGTATAATTCATGCACTGACCATTTATCTTCCATACATCTTTACACTTTAATGCAGTACATAATATAATAAACCTTCCATTATCTGATCTTCTCCAAATTGATTCCTCCTGGAGTTCATATAATTCTTAATTCAATTGTCCTGGGGACTCTCCTTGAGCAGTAAGAATTAGAATGTTGGACTGCAGGATCAGAATTCTAAGTAACTTTGACAAATTGGAGGATCGTTCCATTATAAATGAAGAGGATACAGTTCAGCAGGGGTAGGCGCAAGACGGTGCCCTTAAGGCATGAAAAAGAAAGCTTATACCAGGAGAAGAACTATCAAGCTCACAGGAAGTGGAAATCTAGACTCTTATCACTCAAGGTGGAAAATTATTCTAAGAAGGGGCATCCAGACAAGAATGGCAGCGGAACCAGACAGCAAATGCCTCTCTGCTAAAGCAAAGCCCCAAGTGAGGAAAGAATATATAACTAAACCTTAAAATGACTCAGCATGTTACTAAGTTTTAAATACTAGTACTTGTGATAATTACATTCAGACGGCTCTTAAACTGATTGGGACTTTATTTTCTATTTAGATTACACCTGCTGTGTACTTCATTCCCTCAATTGTTATTTTAAAAAATGCTGGTTGCACATTAGAATCATCTAATATGATTCTGTGGGTAACTTGTAAAGCTACTGATGTCCAAGCCCTTCTAATTAACTTCCTAAGCCTGCTACAGCAAAGTGCCATAAACTAGGTTGCTTAGGACAGCACAAATTATTGTGTCACACTTTCCGAGGCTAAAAGCCAGAAATCAAGGTGTCAGATGCCTCCTCTCAAACCTATAGCAGGGTCCCTCTTTTTCCTCTCCATGCTTGCCCCAGGCACTCCCTGGCCTATGGCAGCATAGCACCAATCTAATCTTTACACTTCATTTTCTGTCTCTTCCGTCTCTATCTCTTCACATTGTCTGCCTTCTGTGCACATCAGTGAGTTCAAATTTTCCCTTTCTTATAAGGGTATTAGTCATAATAGGTGAAGGATCCACCTTGAGACCTCATTCTAACTTGATTCCACTACAAATATGCTATTTCCAAATAAAGTCATATTCCAAGGTCCTAGGGCTTAGGATTTCAACACATCTTTTCTGGGGGATACAATTCCACCTTAATACCTCCTCAGAACTACATCACAGCATCTGGGGTGAGGGGCCGGGACATTAGTATTGTGTAAGTGCCCCGGAGATCCTAACACACAGCTGTGCCTGGGAGAAGATCTCCAGCAGCAGCTGCTGTCACGGAAGCCCCCAGCAAGGACAGTTGAGTGAACGTTGGATTGGGCTTTATCTGCTGTCTCAGGATTTTAATTCAAACACCAAAGCTGGGACAATAGTGATAAATAATGAACGTTCTAGAGCAGTGTTCTCAATTGTGGGTGCACGTTGAAATAGCATAGGAGTTCTAAAAGCATACTGAAGCCTGCACGCTTCACCAGAGATTCTGATGTGATTGGTTCATAGGGAGACATATGCACAGAGGATGTTTCAAAGTTCCCCAGGCACTGTGTGTTCAAACCAAGATTCAATGTTTGCGGTGATAAATTTGCCTCAAGACTGGAAGAGCTGGGACTTCCAAACCCAAGACGTGGCTCTTGGCACTCACTACCTTTAACATATTATGTTACATCATCAAGCTGAAGCTCTTTAGAGGTTATCTTACCAGTTTGCACATAGAGCAGACGAGCCAAAATATAATGTTCCCCCAACCCTACTTCCTGATCCATTAGCCTCTCTCCCCTGCCAGGGCTGCTTGAAATACTATTCTAAACTCATCTTTGTCAAATTCTGACTTCTCAGGTGCCTCTCCTAAGCCTCAGAAGTGTGGGTCTGCCCTGACCATTTCCTTCAACTTGAACTCACTAAGGT
Source organism: Perodicticus potto (assembly GCA_963574655.1). Taxonomy (NCBI): domain Eukaryota; kingdom Metazoa; phylum Chordata; class Mammalia; order Primates; family Lorisidae; genus Perodicticus; species Perodicticus potto. The sequence goes on along the minus strand of CAUYRH010174862.1, from coordinate 40,841 downwards.
CACCCACGGTGGACAAATACAAAGGACGGTCAGTCCTCATCTTGAGCTCTACTCCATGCAGACCCTGGTGCACTCTCTCCCTCTCGTGTGCTGGTCCTCCTTTGCCTTCCACTGAGCTGTTTCTTTCATTTTCCTTTGGGGGCTCCTCCTACTCACCTACCTGTTGGTTACATTTTGATGTCCATCTTAGACTTCTTTTTGTCTCATTGTAGATTAGGCTGAAGCATAAAAAATTATGTTTTGTTTTGTAAAGATAGGATCTTGCTATGTTGCCCAGGCTGATTTTGAACTCCTGGCCTCAAGCAATCTTCCCATCTGGGCCTCCCAAAGTGCTGGGGTTACAGGCGTGAGCCACTGCATCTGGTCCCAGATCCAATGTTGGTCACATCACAGGATTTCACCTAATATCAATCCTAGTTCAATATTAGCAACACTACCCATGGCTTCAGTTGATGCTTGTATGCAGGGCTGAGGTTCAGATGAGTTGTTAAAATATTGCAATGTTTTGGCTCAGTGTGGTAGCTCATGCCTGTGATCTTAGCAGTCTGGGAGGAAGAGGCAGGTGGATTGCTTGAGTTCATGAGTTCGAGACTAGCCTGAGACAGAACAAAACCCTGTCTCTAAAAAAATATCCAGGTGTTGTGGCAGGCTCCTGTAGTCCCAGCTACTCAGGAGGCTGAGGCAAGAGGATCACTTGAACCCAAGAGTTTGAGATTGCTGTGAGCTATAATACCACGGCACTCTACTGAAGTCAACAAAGTGAGACTGTCCCAAAAAAATATATATCGCAATGCTTCCTATCAATTTGTAAACAGCTGCCTCACACTGTCTTCCTTCTACTATAGCCCTCCCACTGCCCTAAATGTCCTGTCTCCTTTTCTGGGACTCTTGACATCTTCCAATAACCCAAAAACTAAAGAGAAAATGCCTGGCATGACAGGGAACCCAGGAATCCTGCTTCAAGGTATAGCTAGCAGCTGTTCTGATTTTTTGGTGCTCGTTTTGTCCCAATCATTAAATATTTTTGATTTATCTCTGCCTTTATATTCCTGCTTTCCCAATTAATCCACCCAGCTCAAACATCCTTACTTAGCCTCAGACCCATATCGTTACCAGAATCTTCCTACTTTGATCTCACATAGACACACCAGAGTCAATGTGCCCAAGATGTAATACACAAACTTCCCCTTAGTGATGATTTTTGCTTTCATGACCCCAGAGAACTACATCTCCAGGCACCTGTGCGCTTATGTGGCTCCCTGTCAAACTGACTTTGGACTTGGCAGCAAGACTTGCTTTGGTCAATGGGACATTATCAAATGCGATGGAAACGATGGCTTAACAGGTGCTTGTCCTGTTGGAAAGCTCACTGCTGGGGACAGTTGCCAAACTATAAAGAAGTTCGGACTAGACTTCTGAAGTGTGATGACACCACGCTGAGAAAGATCAAAGCATAGTGGCCCCAGACACCACGCCATCCTGTTCATATGTCTCACCTACAGAATTGTGAGAAGTGAAAGGATGGTTGTTTCCAGCTTCAGTATTAGTCAGGGTCCTCCAGAGAAATAGGACCAATACATGGAATGAGATTTATTACAGGGAATTGGCTCATGTGAATATGAGGCTGATGGTTGGCACAAGGGAGACTTGGGAGAGCTGAGAATCAGAAGAACAGATTACGTAGAAATAATGGTATAAGTTCTGGTCTGAAGGCCCAGAAAAGCCAATGGTTCAGTCTGAATTTGAAGGCAGGAAGAAGTTCGTATCTGAGGACCCAGCTTAAAGACCATCAGGCAGTAGGAATTCTCTCTTTCTTGAGGGAGCTCAGCCGTTCTGTTCTATTTAGGCCTTCGCCTGACTGGATGAGGCTCACCCACACTAGGGAAGGCAATCTGATTTATGCAGCCTATCAATTTAAATGTTAACTCATCCAGAAACACCCTCACAGAAACATTACCCAGCATACTGTCTGACCTAATATCTGGGCACCCCATGGCCAAATCAAGTTGGGACATATGACTAACCTTCACAGTTTCTAAGCTTTTGGGTGCTTTTTTAATGCATTACTTCTCGTATACTACGATGACACAATACTGACCTATATAATACATACTCAAGCCTACTTCTTATGTAATATGACCAACTCACTTCAAGAAATGACATAATCATTCACCTAGCACCCAACCCCCAAATCTAGGATTCCCTTAGGATCATAGTTTTTCTTCATTTGCACTTGTTCACCAACATTTATAAATTCTAATTATTTTCAAAAGCCTCTTTGAATGGGCCACTTCCTTTGATAGGACAGAGATGGCAAATGCTTGCCATATGCTATCACTTCAACAGCACATCAAGGCCCTGCCCATGTTTGACTCACCCAGGAAAGTGGCCACATAATTCTCAAGACCCTGCTCTATGGAGGCACTAACTACAAATCAGTCACACAGTCTGCAGCCTCTTTGCTCTCCCTGTCACAGGGCCTTCTGATTTATCACTTGTATTAAGGCAAAAGCCACTTTGCTGGTTACACCAACCTCCCCTGTCACTACTGAAGTCAATTTATCTTCCACCGTTTTAGAAGGATTACCAAATTAATCTTTCTAAAATGCATTTGGAGTTGTCGAGGTTGCCAACCTGTGTGCTCACTCCAGGACATACAAGTGTTTAGGTGTGTGGGAGTCAGATTAATTGCAAAGATGGCTCCTATTCACTATCCCCGCCCACTTGTGTCTTCTATGATGTGGCTTTGCAGTTCCTCTCATTAAGAGATAAAGTCTATTTTCCTGCCTTTCAATCTGCTCTGGCCTGGTGACTACCTCTAAATAGTAGCAGTGACATTGGGAAGACTCTTGACCTCAAGGGGCTTTGAGCACTTACTCACTCACTTGGAACCCTGATAGTGCCATGAGAACAAACCTGGGCTAGCCTTCTGGAAGGTGAGACATGGAATGGAGCCACGTCTCTCAGGCGAAGCCTGCTAGACCTGTCAAAGAAAATAGCCAGGATAGCCAAGCCCCCCAACTATCCACAGATGACCCCAGACAGATTTGTGGGCGACAGCCACTCAACTGTAAGGTAGACTGGTGAAGTGATGAGGTTACACATTTCATGGCCATGGGTAACTAATGCAAAGTTTATATGATAGACTTTGAAGCAGATCCAGCACAGATTTATTCTGATGAGAAATTGAAAAGCTACTACCACAAGTGAAGTCATGTAATTGAATTAAAAAAAACAAATGTTAAGAACCACCAGAATCAATAAAAGGCTATTGTAGAAAAACCTTCATTAGGCTGTAAAAAGGCAAGGGGTCACATGCAGATCCATCAACACTGGGACCCGCACTTTCATCACTGGTGGGAGACGAAGCCTGCAGCACCTGAGCACCCCCAGAATCTTCAAAGGGCATTTGCCAGCATCAGCGGCCTGTGCAGCTGATGTTTGTACCTACAGGGAACTGAAACAGGGAAAATGGTGGACCCCACATGGTAGCAAAGATGCCTGTGATTATGAGAACATTTGAGATGCTGCCAGGGGACTTCCAGAAATAAAAGAAGGCACCTTGAAAGGTCCTGATAGAGAAAAAATGACTTGGGCTAATATATATATAGTTTTAACTCTGTCTTATGCCACAACCTGGAGTGGACCCAGGAAAATGATTTATAAGCCTCTTTAAAATTGTTTAAAATTGATCAATGATCTTCTCCTTTGTCCTCAAAAAAGCAAAATCAGTTAACATTGAAATAGAGATTCTCTCACCTCATATGTATGCCCACACATTCACACATGCAATTTCCACCTGCACCTTTTCTACCCAGTTCCACCTTCCTACTCTCCCCACACCTCTTAGGTCATATGGTTTCTCATGCCCTGCCACATCAGCTAGAGAGGTGAATTCCTCTCTTTCTAAAAGAGCATCTCACAGCATCCCCCTCTCCCTACCCAACACACGATTATAAGCAAGGAGCAGCAGCTACCTTATGTTCTTCAAGCTTCTGTGCAAACAAAGGGAAGGTGATTTCTTCTCTCTGGCAGCAGCAGTAAAATTAAACTTGAGGTAGAATGCAAAAAACATAAAAACATTTTATTTATAAACATAAATAAAATTAATTAATTAATTAATTAATAAAGGTCACCAATTCTTTCCCTGCCCTATATGCTAAGAGTAAATTTTCTTTTGTTGTTGTTTTTTTTTTTGAGACAGAGTCTCACTATGTTACCCTCAGTAGAGTGTCATGGCATCACAGCTCACAGCAACCGGAAACTCTTGGGCTTAAGCAATTCTTTTGTCTCAGCCTACCAAGTGACTGGAACTTCAGGCACCCGCCACAACACCCGGCTATTTTTGTTGTTGTTGTCATTGTCGTTTAGCAGGCACGGGCTGGGTTCAAACCCACCACCCCTGTGCATGTGGCTGGCACCCTAACCACTGAACTACAGGCGCTGAGCCCTAAGAGTAAATTCTTTTTCTCTATCCCTTGAATCTGGGCTCAGACATGTGACTTGATTTGGCCAATGCGATTATCAGTAGATTTATCGCCAAGAGAGGCACGGAAAGCACTTTGACATTGAGGCTTGCCCTTGTTCTGTGTGCTTGGAAGTCTGAAACAACAAAGTGAAGTAGCCCGAGCTGGCCCACTCACTGGAGAGGCCAAGTAGAGGGGAATCAAGGCCCCCAGCCTCCACCTGCCCACCACCAGATATGTGAATGAAGTCACCGTAGCCCACCCAGTCCAGCTGAGCTGCCACGTACATGAATGAGCTTGGGTTAAACATGCTGAAGAGTGGCCCAATCTAGTCCACTCACATTGCCTACATGCAAAATAATAAGCAAACGAATGTTTGTTCGTGTAAGCCATTAAGTTCTGGGATAGTTTGTTTATGAAGCAAATTCTAATGGATGCATCACTAAAAATAAGGTGTGCCGGTGTCAGGGGCATATGGAGCAATGACATCTCCTTTAATAGACCAGGTTTTCAGGCAGCACCTCTGGCTCAAAGGAGTAGGAAACCAGCCCCATATACTGGACATGGCAGGTTCAAACCCGGCCCTGGCCAAAAACTTCAGAAAAAGAAAAAAGATCAGGCTTTCCAGACCACAGTATACCACAGGGATGGCAGGAGGGGAGCCTGTCTTTCTTTCCCCATCCTCCGAATCTTATTTTAAAAGCCTACATAGAAGGAAGATGAAACAAACAACAAAACTACAAAATTAACTCAAAACAAAAGTTCTTCTCGAATCTTAGAAAATGGAACAGGTGTGTTATTCTGAGATGAGTAGTTAAGTTATATAAACTATGTAGCTATTCATGTTTTCTTCTTCAGTTTTAAAAGAAAAAAGCATATCCTAACTTATGTTCTACCTATTACAAATGAATAGAACTTTCCAGAACACAATGTGTGTATTGGCCGTGTCTTATGGTCACATTTGCCACATATTATCCAAATATTTGCCCTATTCCACTGCTTTTTCATTGTGCCTATTATAGTATTTTTCTTTAAGGCATTTCAAACACTTTTTGGATGAAGACTTGATACATACATTTACTTACTGATTTGTTCTATTCTGATTTAAAGACAAGTCTTAAAATCAAAAGCCCATCAGATTTTGTTTTTGCCTTCTACCTTGCGCCACATGGCCATGGACAAACTCATAGAAAGGGAGAAGGAACCAGAAAATAGAGGTGGTAAAACATTTTGCAATTTTCCAAGTGCTAGAGATAATCTAATATATGTACATTTTCTACTGAAATAGTTTCTACTATAACAGTACACACTCTTATTAGAACCGTATTTTTGCTGACAGAGCCCACAGTTGCTTCACTCAGCATCCTCCATATTAAAAAATAAATAAAATTTAAGTATACTTTGATTTGTCTGATCCCTTATAAATTTATTTATGTATTTTTTTAGTGCTCCACATTCTTCCTTGATACTTCCAAATGACTCTGAGACCAAGTGCATTTGAGCCAAATTATTTCAATTTTGATATATGTCTTTAATCAAGCACATTGTTTTGAAGACATTAGTTTGAATATGTAGAGTCAAATGGCTATTGTTTTTTCTGTAATGTGAATAAAGAAATTAATAGGATTTAGAGATTAGCTGGAATGTCTTCTTTTATGTGACCTAGATAATATAGTGTCTTATTATTACTCTATTCCTAATAATAAACTATATAGTGTTTCCTGATGAGTTAAAACAATAGCTACATAAAAAAAAACATATTACTCATACCTGTTATGTATTTTTGTTGTCCGTTATTAATATTAATCATCTCTGCTTTCTTGCGGAGAGCTTAAAGTCTCATATATTTTACAATCAAAACTGTCAAGAATTATAACACTACTCTATGTGATCTCTATAAAAGGAGATATAAATGCCAATCAAAGGGGCCATTGGTTGCTTCATTTATATTCAAAGTGTTTCTGCCCATAAATTACATTAATAGTTTATATTCTTCTTTCATAGTCTCAGAAGGAGCTCAAAGCATGTTAAATCCTTTCATTCTTGTAGCCTCTGCTTGAGAAGGAAGCAAACCTGGTGAGGCCCTGGGGTCCCCTGTGCCCCATACACCCCCAAAACATTGAGAACAGGCTGCCCTCTTGCTCTCTTCCAGACATTCTGAGATTCAGTGCCCTGATGCGAGAGCATGACGCTGACCTCCTACAAGCTAAACTGCATTGAGTGGTATGTCTAGGTCACTATTATTACCATGGCCACCAGGTTAAAACTGTTCCAGGCCATGGTTCTTATTTCTCTTTACTGTGGCAAGAGAAAAAAATTGTCAAATACTAGATACATGGAAATGTCATCATAAGGCCATCTCAGAACGGCCCCCCTCTGAACTTCTGGGACCATATACCCAAACATGATGTGCAGGACACAGCAGCCTGATACCAACTTGTTATCTTCAGCAAATATTTAAATGGAATTCAAGCACACATCCAATTTAAAGCATCCTTGATTAATCCGTTCTGAAATGTCACTGCTTTACTCCCAAACACCTTCTGAGAATGTGCTAACAAGCACCAGGCAGGGACTCTGCTCCAAGAACCATGGTGAAAGAAGAAAGGTCGTTCCTCAAGGAGAGCAAAATTACCCAATCAACCGCACAGTAATATGTGAAGTAATTGCCTTGCTGCTCTCGTCCGCGTTTCTAAGGCATCTATCATTTGAATTGTGATCATTGAATTTGACTCCAGGAAGGCCACCTTCCAACTGACTTCAGGTCAGCCCCTTCAGATGACACAGTGTGGCAGGAGTATCGAGGACGCCCACACGCGACTCTCCCTGCTGGGCCTTGTCTCCTGGGCGTTCCCTGGGATTTTCTTCTGCCTGTTCCTAAAACTTCTTGGCTCTAACTGGAAGCAGGAGAAGCAACGAGAGAGCAGAATTGACTCTGTCCACACTGGTCAGCACTGTCACTTTGAACGTGAGGAGAGGGGACGGTGTCATGAATAGGCTACTGTGAAGGGAATGCTTTTAGTTTATTGTTGAGTTTTTCCAAATTCAGAAACGGTCACAGTTGTTTCAACTCAAAACATCTAACAAATCACTAGTTAAATTATAGAGTGTCTAGATGCTTGGCAAGGTGCTGGGCGGTGAAGGAACAAAAGGAAATGTGGACAAATCATCTCTACCATTTCTTATATCTTCTGAGGACAGATGTACATTAATTTACTCAAACAAGTATTGATGGCGTCCCCACCGTGTGCCAGGCTCTCTGCTAGATCTGGGGAATGAGCGATGAATAAAACAGACAAAAGCCCTAATCTTCATGAAAGTTTACAATTTAGGGAAGGAACAATAAAAACCAGAATAAATGCATAAAATACACAGTACGTAGATGGTGTAGGGTTCCATGGGGAAACAGAAGGCAGGCAAAGGATTAGGCAGCAGGGTGTGTTTTAATTTTTCTGCAAAATATCCAGTGAAGACCTTGCAGAAGAGAAAATATTCAGGTGGAAATAAAGTCTGCATCACCTCTCCTAGAAGCTGGGCAGGTCTTTGGGGGTGCCTGGACTTGAAAGCACCATGGGATGTGCTGACTAGGTTTTAAAAGGCAGCATAGCGTCTGTCTGTATCTCTATCAGGGGATGCTTCCCTTTGGAACCCAGACGCCACGTTGTGAGGAAGCCCAAGCTCCGTGGAGTCCCATGTGGAGGGGGTTGAGGCTGAGCTTGCACAGCCACCTTAGAAGCGGAGCCTCTACCCTCTAGCCGAACCCCTCGGCTAACTCTATGTATGTATAGCAGGAAATTGCAGGGTTGTCAGCAAAATACATTATTGCCATTCTTTTAAACCAATATGTTTTGGGGTGGTCATAATACTAGGTAACCAAAACAAGCAAGGACAGAGAAGTGGCTAGAAGGAGCGGGATTAGGAGACCACAGGAGGAGAAGAGTTGAATCCTGGAGGACTTTACAGGCCACTGTAAAAACTTACTTCAGCTTCCACTGAAGCTGAATGGGAAAGCTCCTGGAGTAACCATTAAACGCTAATCTCTCTCCCGGTGGGGGCATCTTCAAAGGGACAGCCCCCGGAGGCCTCATCTCCTTACACACCATTGAAGAGCAGAATCTTTTCCTTCTACCTCCCACAGGCAGCATTTCACACTCAGGGTAACAAACTCACTCACAGACTGATCTGTCCAGCCCGTTGCCTGTTGCAAGATTTTAATATTGCACTCTGTGGTCAACACTGTCACTAAAGACTAAGAGCATGCTGGCCGGCTGGGTTATAGAGAGGCTGCCCATTTCCATGTCTATTTAGGTTTCAGACAATTTAGACCTATAAATGCCCAAATAGGTAAGAGAAAGCATGCTTTCCACAGAGGTTTTGGACATAGTTTTCCGTCTGGCTTAAGTAGCCTGTAGTTTGCTGACTTTTTAAGGGGTGCGCTGTGGCCCATCTGTCACAGAGACATTTGCTTCATTGTGTGGGAGGACAGGCAAATGCTGTCCCAGAAACAAAGCATTTTTCAATGCTGAGAGACTCCAAAAGATGAACATTAAAAGAATCCATCTTTGCCAAGGTTTTAAACAGGTTAACCCAGAACGGGAGGTGCAACATCGGCCCCTGGGTGGAGCGGAGTTTGTAAAAGTGCTCATTTTGGAAGTTGGTAAAGCTGGACAACCTCCAAACAAGGGGCCAGGAGAAGCCCAGTGATGACCACAGCCAAGGTGAGTCAGCGGCCACTGTTCTCATCCCTGCTTGTCTGGGTCACAAAATGTGAGGCTCATGTCTGATTGCCCCTGGGGACAATTCCAGGGCTTTGAGATTGAGTTCTAGGATTAGCCAGGACAATTTTACCACTGAGTTGTTCAGTCTGAGGGAACTAGGAACAGTGATAAATTTCCAATTATTACATTATGTCCCTGGGCAGATTCAAAGGGAACATTTGGGTAGGTGGATTAGCAACAGGATTTGACAAAATGTCCTTTAAACTAAGCCCAGGCAGGAAGAAATAAACAGTTCTGTTCTCGTTTTATTTTGTTTTAACAAACTCAGGATCATACAGAGGGGGCAACGTGCTGACGGCCGTTTCTGGTAAATGTCACACGGAGACGCCTTGAGAAGCTGAACATTCTCAGCAAGGTGGAGATGAGGAGGTGCATCCATGTCTGAAAAGTGTGCCAGACAGGTGGAAGAACAATGGCTTACTCTGGGGTTTGGGATTTGTTTTCCTAGATTCAAAATCATGTGGTTCCATCAGAATGATATTGAGACTTTCTGAAGTGAATCAAGTCAGAACTAGAGGGTTCCTTGGAGACATTCTTCTTATTTTATGGCTGAGGACCTGTGCCTTAGAACAGTTAGATGCCTATAAGGCCCTCAGCTGTTCAGGGGCAAATAATCATTTCCTTTGTGGCAATGATTTTCAACCATTGTGCTGTGGGAGGACCTTAGGTGTACTGTGAAAAGTTTTAAAGATCATTAATTAAATTATTTTCCAAAGACGTTCACAGTAAGTATATTCTTCTTTTTACTCTTTTTTTAATAAACATAATTTAATTAATTGCCTTGAAGTTTAACTATAACTTCAAGTGTGCCATGACATAAAAAAGGAGGAAAAACACTGGTTTAGAGACTTTTATACTATTTCCTGCAGTTGCTGGTCACAGGATTCAGGTACTCGCTCAAACACCACCAGCATCAGCACCTGGCATGCAAAAGTCACCCAATAATGGGGGTCTCCCCACCCCAGCCTTAAGGTCTTTGAAGACAGGGCTGGATCCCTGCTTTCTCTTAACTCTTCATGAAAGGTTCCGGACCCAAGGATAAAATCATTCCGAGACAGGAGACGAAAGGAAAACAGAGATCCAATTCATGCGATTACAATGGCTTTTATTCCACCTTGAGTGCGGGCAAGGTGAGATTCCTGACTAGGGAGAAATCCACACAGGGGCTATGGCCGACAGGGTTTTAAAGGGTTAGGGCCACCAGGATTGGCGGCATTCCTATTTCCTAGCAGGGACTTGAGTGTGACCCTTCCTGGGCTGGCCATGAACCTGACCCAGCCTGGGCAGGGCAAGTTTATTTGGGCTGGTACCTGATTCTATCACTTTCCTCCTTAGCAAACTGACTTCCACAAGGTGGGACCTAATTTTAAGTAGATAAATGGACAAATATTGGATCTTGAAAACACTTAAAATGTTGAATTTTTATTGTTTCTTATTGCTGAAACTCCAACATATTAAAAGCTTAAGATGTTATTGAATATCTTCTATGGGTTCTATGCCATGAATACAGTAGTGAGGAAATCAGATGACCCCCCCAACCCTGGTCTCATGGAGCTGACACCACAGTGACTAGACCCATGCGCAGTTGAGCAGTCAAAACAGGTGAACTGGCTCAACCCACCAGCTCACAGGCCAGGCCGCCCAGGGAAGCTCACATACCCCCATCCCCAAAACACGAGCCAGCTACTTAAGACAAAATGGTGTTAGTAGTTACTAGTAGTGATAGTGACTTCAGACAGTAAGTCACATCGCTGTTCAGCATACAGAAAGATTAACATCTTAGGGGGGCCCACAGATATCTAGATCAATTTCTCAAGAATGTGATAAAATTTGCAAAAGCAGAAAGGAGAGGCGATCATCCCAGGGGGTGGTAAAAAGACAGCACACGTGACAGGCTAGTGATTCCTCTCTGGCCAGAGAGGACAAGGTTAGGTAGGAAAGTCAGATGCTGGAGCATCAGTGACAGAAAAAGTCAGAAGACAAAACTTTCACTTTGAGAAATAGCTGCAAAGGGAGCTATGGCTCATCTTCAGCTGTGTCTGCCCTCGGTGTGTGTGTGTGTGTGTGTGTGTGTGCAGGTCAGAGCAGGCGAGGACATTCACACCCCATCCCTGCTCCATCCCCCTCATGACAGCACCTGTTGGGGTGAAGAGACGCCCCTGATATGCAACAAGGCATCTCACCCACTGAGATGAGCATAGTGACATAGTCTCCTTCTCAGAACATACTCCAGCTGCTAACACTTCAGAAAAGTGAATTTCCAGCATGTACTCTCATTTGTTCCTCTGTCTGTGGATTGACCCTTTGTAAATTGAGACCAGAGTACAGACATAATATTATATATATTTGCATTTATATGCATATTTGCATAGTGTATGCCACTGCTACAGGTCACATTTTAAATATTTCCCATAATGGACAAACGTGTAGTGGATGAGACCATGAACCGATTTGTGCATGAAACGTCTATATTTTAATTTCACCACACTGATGACCGTCATGTTAAGGGTCATGTCTAAGCAGTGGATTGATTGCAGTGTTGGCGTTACCGGCTTCCTTCCATCAGTGCAACTTAGCTCTCTAACTCAGAGTCCCTTCTTTCTCTGACTCTGGGCTAGCCTTTTGACTTGCATGATAGTTCTGAGCTTGGTCTGAAGAAATTATATGCTTCTGTTCTAGTTCTTAGACCTCCTTCAAGCCACCGTGGGAGCACACTGAGCCAGTCTGGAGTTGAGGCACCACGGGAAGCAGAGCCCACTTTTCTCACCTAGATCAGCTATGAAAACCTGCCTCAGACCACTCCAATCTACAGCTGACCATCCATCCATCCAAACCACAGTTGACCTCAGATGCATGACTAAACCCAGCCTAGACCAGTAATATAACCCAGCTGCCTCTCAGACTTACAACGCATACTTGCACTTTAATCCACTGAGTTTTAGGTGAGTTTTGCATTGCAACAATTAACTAATACAGAATAGATCATGGCTATACATTACAGTCTCTTGGGAGTTTTAAAATGTACCGATGCTTGTCTCCCTTCCTTCCTGCCCCAAGACTTTATTTAATCCACCTGGATGTTGCTTTGTTTTAAGTTTCCCAGGTGATTCTATTGTGTAGACAGAGTTAATTTAAAAAAGTAAAAACCTGACTAGAAATCACCCCCTGACTCCTCCAAATATTAAAGTTGTAAATGGATGGGGGATGTGTTGTCTTAGGTCTAGATAATACTAAAGTATATTTGCTTTTGCACTGAGAAGAACAAGATGAATCTGTCTTCCTAAATATAAAATAATTTCCTAATTATCCATTAGTTTTTCCAGGCCATAAGACAGTGATTTTCTCCCCCAAAAGCCAATACGTAAGGTTATGACTTACAGGGTGGATGAGAGAGCTTGGCCCCTGAAGGCCCCTCTACCTTCCCTCTGATGCTGAGTGTAATAGATATAAGCCCTTTTGCTGCTTAATAGGCTCTGACTTTGGCCAAACCACCCACGAAAGGAATATGACAGCAGTAGTAGATCATGGGAGAGTTGGGGGAAAGTTTAAGACATTACACTGTTTTTACACTGAAATTACATATGTGTTGTGTCAGAGAGCTGGTCTGGAAGAATGTGTAGCCAAAGGGGGATGAGGGGGAAAGGGAAGAGCAGAGAGAGAGAAGAAGGGAGGGGGGTGGTGTCTCAGTGTGTGACATATCTTTTGGGGGCAAGACACAATTGTAAGAGGGACTTCATTTATCTAACAAATGCCATCAGTGTAACCTGGTTTCTTGTACCTTCAATGAATCCCCAACAATAAAAAAAAAAAAAAAGAAAAAGAAAGAAAGAAAAGAGTCCTGTGTTTGAGAATAAGAAGCTTGTGTAGTAGATCCCTACCCAGATCCTCGGTTCTGGACAGAGGCACACCTTTCCCACCGACTGTCAGTGTTGAGAGCCAATGCCAAGGAATTGCCTTCAGCAGACAGAAGCCACCTACCTAGAAATACAGTCACGTGTCACTTAAGGAAAGGGATGTGTTCTGAGGAATATGCCCTTGGACAATTTCTTCTCTGTGTGAACATCCAGGGTGCACTTACACAAAACGTGATGGTGTAGCCTGCTACACACCCGGGTGCAGGGTGCAGGACCAGAAGCTGTCCTGGGAGAGTTGGTAAGAGAGAGCTGAGTGACCGTGAAAGCCTCGGATGTTACTGCACACAACTGAAGACTTTACAGACACCGTACACTCAGGCTGTGCCAACTTTACTTTAAAAATTCTCTCCTCAATAATAAAATAGCATACCATATCTTTCTTACTTTAGAAACGTGTTAATTTTTTAACTGTTTGACTCTTTTGTAATAACACTTACCTTAAAAACACATTGTACAGCTATACCAAGATATTTTCTTTCCTTATATCCTTAGTCTACAAGTTTGTTTTATTTTACTTGTTAAACATTTTGGGTAAAACACACACACACATTAGCTTAGGCTGACCCACTGCCCTGCACCTCCACATCTTGTTCCATGGAAGAACTTAAAGGGCAGTAACACACCAGGAGATGTCATGTTCTATGGCACCAATGCCACCTTCTAGAGAACCTCCTGAAGGATCTGCCTGAAGCTATTTTATAGTTACCTTTTTATTATACATAGAAGGAGTATACACTAAAACAGTGATTTTCAACCTGGGATGCTGATAGAGGATCTTAAGTATGTGCCAAAAATTTTAAAGCACGCTGGGGTGCTGTTAGAGGATCTTAAGTATGTGCCCAAAATTTTTTAAAATAATTATTTTCAAAAGAAGTTCAAAGTACGGTAAGTATATTCTTTCTTCTACTTTTTTTTTTTTTTTGATCAACATAAGCCGTGAGATAAAAAAGTTTGAGAAAAACTGCTCCAAAATAATGATTAAAACAATAAAAATTCTAGAAGAGAATGTAGGGAAAATGCTTAACAAAATTGACCTGGGAAAAGATGTTATGACGCAGACCCCCTTGGCAATTGCAGCAACACCAAAAATAAATAAATGAGATTGATCAAGCTAAAAAGCTTCTGCATAGCTCAGGGTAACACAACTAAAGCAAACAGACAGCCTTCAGAATGGGAGAAGATATTTGCTTGCTAGGAATCTGACAAAGACCTGATAATTAGAATCAACAGAGAACTCAAGTTAATCAACAAGATAAGAGCAAACAAATGCATTTGTAAGTGGGTAAGAGACTTGAGCAGAAACTTCTCCGAAGATGTCAGACAAACGGCCAACAAACATGAAAAAAATGCTCCTTGTCTCTCATCATCAGAGAAATGCAAAGAAAAGCACTCTGAGATATCACCTACCTGCAGTGAGATTAGCCCACATCACGAAGTCCCAAATCTGCAGATGCTGGTGGAGAGAAGACAACACTTTTACACTGCTGATCAGATTGCAAACTAATGCAACCTTTATGGAAGAAGTATGGAAAATTCTTAAAGAACCAAAAGTTGAGGGCAGCACCTGGGGCTCAAAGGAGTAGGGCGCCGGAGTAGGGCGCCAGCCCCAAATGCCGGAGGTGGTAGGTTCAAACCCAGCCCATTTCCATTTGATCCTACAACTCCATTACTAGATATCTACCTAGAAGAACAAAAGGGATTTTACCCCAAGGACATTTGCACCAGAATGTTTATTGCAGCTCAATTCACAATTGCCAACTCAAGGAAACAACCTAAATGCTCATCAACCCATGAATGGATTAACAAACTGTGGTGTGTATGTACACCATGGAATACTCTGCAGCCATAAGAAAAGATGGAGAGTTTACCTTTTTGTGTAAACTATATGCCCACAAAAAAGAAAAAACACATAAGTACAGCCAAGCAAGGAGAAGAGGAGAGGAGTGACAGGGAGCCTGGCAGGGCCTCACCCCTATGTGTACAATGTGAGGGTGATCAGCAGGAGCGCTGAGGAAAGGGCTCACTTGAACTGCATCTTAGAATTAAAAACAATGTAACCGAAACATTTGTACCCTCACATTAATTTGAAATAAAAAAACCCAGAAAACTAAAACAATCAACATAGTTCACCATAACAATAGAATAAGAGAGAACTGTTATTTTGAGAGATGCATAAAAAGAATTTGATAAAATGTGGATTGAATACTTGATTTCTGATAAAAAATTTTTAAAAACTCAGAAACAGGGGAAAAAGTATAGTAGATACCTAAACCGGTAACACAGGCATTGATCACGGTCGGGTGCCGTGCAGTCTGCATGTACTATACTTCTATATGACTGGCAGCAGAGTGGGTTTGTCTACACCGGCATCACCACCCACGTGTGAGTAATGCATTGTACTAGGACATCATGACAGCTACTGCGTCACTTTGGGGTAAGAATTACTCATTATAGTCTTATGCAATCATTGTCCTATATTTAGCCCACCACCCACCAAAGCATTGAGGTGCACTACACGACTGGGCCTGGGATGTTATAACTGCCCCCATTTGCCCCACCCAAAGACAACCTGCAGCTGGCTAATGACAAACGGACACAGGGTACAAAAGCCTGACCCCTTTTTCTCAAAGCAGAACAGCCCCAGTGCCGTCCACACCTCGGAGCATCCGTGGCATCAAGCTAAGGCTCTATGTTAGCCAGAAGCCTTTTATTTGCTGCCTTCTTTTCTTCTGCGACCCTGATTCCTTTTCTTTCTCCCTTTCTCCTGCAACTCTCCCCTAATGAGTCATTAATCCTGGAATCACCATCCTGGGTTCACCTTCCAGAGGACACAACCTTAGAAAACCTGCTTTCCTGCAAAGTCTCCCGCCACCCATCAGAAGTTCTCTCACCACTTCTCTGTATCGCCTCTTCCTTCCCACTGGCTTTGAGAAAAAGGCCGTCTTCCACCGCCAAGTTCATCACTGAGCCACACGCTGAATTCCAGCTTCTGAAAGCACAGGAATTGTTGCTATACCACATTATTATTAGTTAACTATTGGGGGGGGGCACGTCTTAATGTCTCTTTTTCTTTTAACCCTTCCTTTGACTCCACACACGCCAGGTGACCTCTCCCTTAGTCAGAACCCTAGTGAGCTGTGTCAGTCTTGGTACTCCATTCCTTTCTAGAAAACACTCAAAGTCAAAATCAAGCCCAATTTCCTCCCAGAAATCTTCTCCCCAGCTCCACCCTCAACTCTTTCTTTTTTTTTTTTTTGGTAGGGACTGGGTTTGAACTCATCACCTCCAGCATATGGGGCCAGCGCCCTACTCCTTTGAGTAGGCACCGCACATCCACAGGCACCGCACATCAACTTGTTCTCTTAACATCTACCCAAGCAGCAATTTAGCCATAAAAGAAATCCTTATGTGTTGTCTTTATGTACAACAGAGAGCTTCACTGTTTGCTTTATCCATGTGTCCTGTCTCTCCAGCTAGACAGCAGGTCACCATGGAAGGGACTGCATCTCTCTTATCATTCTATCTTCCTTAGGACTTTGTTCAATAGATACGTATCAACTGATAGTTAAAAGAAAAACACTAGGGTCATATTAGGTTTTATAGTGCAAGGGGTACACAATCCAGTCTCACTGTCAGAGCACAGAAAAGGTTAACTAAGGGTTGAGACTTGCCATTACAGAATATCACATCCTTAGCAATTAGACTTTCTACAATAAGGACCCAGTGGGCTGAAATACCTAAATGCCACTTTCCTTGTTAATTGTGGAGACAGATACATTTTCCACTTTTGTAAAAGCTGCTGTTGTTTCACATAATAACTTTAACTATAATGGAAATGAGGCAGGACAAATCAATTTTTAGCCCTCAGCAAGTTAAGTTTGTCAATATAGAATGCAAACAGCCAGAGATTGGTGGTTAATACCAGCATTTTATTTCAATATTATAATACCTCTCTTTTGTCTTTCCCAATTAAACTTAAAATCTTCTATAATTAACAGCATGTATTCAACCGGTATAGAATTCATCTTTATACT
Source organism: Perodicticus potto (assembly GCA_963574655.1). Classification (NCBI taxonomy): domain Eukaryota; kingdom Metazoa; phylum Chordata; class Mammalia; order Primates; family Lorisidae; genus Perodicticus; species Perodicticus potto. The sequence continues at coordinate 23,649 of CAUYRH010174862.1, read as the reverse complement.
ATCTACTCTACATTATGCAAAATGATTTTAAAATTTCAACTATTTATAAGAAACAAAATATATACAAAGGTGGTTTTAAAGTCTTCCCTCCCAGAATTTCTAAACCATAGATTTTAAGCAATGGCAATTAAATTCTAAGGAGCATCTTTGCCTTGGATTTAAATATACACCTCAGAAACATAGACAAGTTACATTAATGAAAGAGTAAAAATATAACTGAGTTGTACCCCATTCATTTAAAGGTCAGTCTTCTACTTGGAAACTCAACCGTCTAGAAAACAGCAGACATAGTAAGCAATCCAAAGTCAGTTTACAGGGGTGAGGGGGGAGAAGGGGTAAGAAACACACACACACACACACACATTGGTTTTTTAAAATGGCTATAACAAAGTACAAATGCTGAGGATCATGGTTTAATAGACCCTCAGATCAGCACTTGGCCTATTGATACATTTTGCATACTGCTGTTACTGGCTTGGTTATCTATCTTACCAGTCTCCAGCAAATTAAAATCAACAAATTATTCAAGGCAGAAGAGCTTCAGAAGGCTCATCAGTCACCCCTAAAGCCACAACTGGAAACTGGAGATCAAATGTAAAAACTTACTGTTTGACATAACAAGTGACATTTGCTATGCTGGCTATGACTCATCAAGAAAAGACGGGTTTAGTTCACAATCTTTGTTTAATAAGGCATAGGCATGGGTCATATATTTTTGAAAGGCTTTCAGCAAACGTTTCAAAAAATCTGTCATGCTAAAAAAAAAAAACACTTTGAAAATCTAAAATATTCATGAATCTTTTAGAATGATCTTGATTCTATCGGTCAATTTCTACTTCACATACTCTGATCTGTCCTCATAAACAAAATAAATGTCTCCTAAATGTCCCAGACTTCCTATTAGACTTAGAAAGAAGAAAAAAAAATGTACACGGAAAGTAGGCTGACCATAATTATTAAGAATGGCTTACTACCCAAGGGGAGGGGGCAAGAGATACACAATGAGAAGGGCTAATATCACCAAGCAAGGTGTGGTTCCATTTTCATTCAGGCAACATGGGTGACAAATGGGTCTTAGAAGCAACTGGGTAGAGCTGAGAAAATAAAGACAGACATAAAGCCTTACCCCAACTTACCCCAAGAATTTTTTTTTATCTAAATTGAACTAGATTATTTCAGGTTCCTCCTATAAATCTATATTGTCAAGAGTCTCTAAAATAATATAATCCTGTTCTCCACCCCCCATGCCCCATGAGCCTGCAGCCATATCACAGATGACCAGGGAATGAGAAGGATGAGGAGGAAGGAACTTCAGAGACACAAAGAAATTTTGGTGCTTGGTGCAGTTGTAGCTAAGTCAGGGAGTGTAAGTAGAGAAACCAAAAATATTTCACCCCAAATTATACTTCTTTGACCTATTTTGAGATGGCTATTCAGATGCTCTGGGACAAGAATAGCCTTGAAAAGCTGCCTTTTATAGAGGAGAATTGCATATGTAGCAAAAAAAACCTCTACGTTCATGAAATAAACAGCCAAGCTTTCTCGCAGACCGTCCCCCGAGCCCCTAATCCAGATGTAGGAAATACTAACCACCCACAGGCAGCCGTCTAATCTGAGAGCTACTGCCTGTGAACACCTATGCCCCTGCCTTTCTTTCTTCCTCCCTCTCATAACCTGCCAGGCCACAGGCCTGCCCCATGTTCCTGCTCTCTATGACTTCAAGATGATATGACGACATCAGCCACTCACCTCTTTCTTTGAGTTCTCATATTTTGTATGACTCCCATGCACACATGTGCATGTTAATATCTTTTGCACACCTTTTCTCCTATTAACCTGCTTTTTACCAGTTGGTTTTCAGTGAATCATCAAAGGGTGAAGAGAAATTTATCCTTGGCCCCTCAAAGAAGGTATAGGAGAAGGTTCCAGGGCTCTGGAAGCATTTGTGATGTGGGGTGGCTATGCAAGGTCATTGATAAGGTGGGCTCTGTTGGATTTGGTACCCCATGGAATAAAAGTGAAAGGATAAGAGAATTTCTTAATCTCAAGCTTGGATACCTGCTCAAAAGAGGCACTTCCTGTCAACACTGGAAGGTAGCCACTGGGTGGTGTGTACAGACGGTCCCCCGTGCGAGACCCTGGGAGGTCAGCCAGGATAGCCTCTCAGCAGCGAGTATAAAACATCAGTTTGGACCTCTTGAGAAATATCTAGAACTCGGTATTTACACTTAGAAAGAAGTGTAAACACCCCAGGCCTACAGAATTGGAATCTCTGAGATAGAGCCCACAGTCTGTATTCTAGCAAATTCTCTACTTAATTCCACGTCCGCTAAAGTTTGAGAAGCACCGGGCCAGAGTTGATGAGATCATTGCAGCAGAAATTATATAGTCCAAAGAAAAGAAAGTTTCAACTGCAGAATTCCCTTCGGAGCTGAAAAGCAGCCAGGCAAACAACACTGTACAAAGACTCTCAAAGGAGCAGAAGAAAAATTATGTACATTTCATAGTGAAAAATCAAGGAACGATAAAATTACCTGTGTTCTTATCTTAGTCTTCCTGGTAAAGTGTTCAACTTTTTGTGTGAAGTGATTAGCTACAGATAAGGAAAAAATCAGCAGCTGCAAGAATGATCTTTTCATTTATTGGGATAGATAAAAAATATCAAGACTTTCCTCAACAAAACAGAGCTTTGGTCACTTCGGGACAAGACACAGGATGGATGGCGGCACTACGAGTGGCAGATGTTTGGGCTGCATTTTGGCTTCTTTGCCAAGAATGTATGTCTTTAATCCCACACCAAATAGCCAAGTCACTCAGCTCAGACACCGCCATGAAGTAACACTGGGAAGCTGCAGCGGGTCCGGAAGGGGGGAACCCAAGAGCTCACTGGTCTTGCGCACCTGTAATTTATCAATTTTATTATTTCTCACACAAATATTGAATTAGAGTGTTTTAATAACTTTCTTCCAGCAAATAAATTTCTCTCTAATGTAGACTAATTATAGGCACAAAACAAGTTCTCTGTGGTCCCCGAGGCTGACAGAAAATTACTTCTGGCTGTTATAGCTCAGCAATGACAGCATTTAGTGTACACCCCATCATTACAGCCTGCACAGAATCCTCCAGAAAGTAGCTGTTTTCACAGAGCACGGGGCGAGGCATAGGATTCTAGAGAGAAGTGTCTGGCTTTCACACAAGGCAGGAGCTGGCAGGCCAGGGGCAGACTGTTTGCTTTTCTACCCTGATGTGGGTAATGGACGAGTCATTAGGGTGGGAGGCTACTCCCAGCTTATTTTTACTCCACCACAAAAACGTGTAATTTCCATTTCAAGGGCTGAATAGGTCTTTGGTGAACAAGCTCTTCCTAGCAGCTCCTGTGCTCACTGGCTTAATAACATCGTTAGACATACCCAGGTTTGCTAAGATCCTGATTTAGGCACCCAGAATGCTGGTTCTAAACTCTAAAGAAAAATGTTTTGTATATATTTTTAAAATGTATACAAAAAAAGAAACTGATGGACAAACTCTCTGGTTACTTAACATTCTTTCCTGCAAAACCTTGCCCTTTTGCCTACCTTGTTCAGGGTTCCACACAAAAAGGAATACTTAAGTCTAGAACTAATCAAAATCAAAACATAGTATAAAAATTTAGGTGTAGGCTGGGTTCGTTGGCTTATACCTATAATCCTAGCATTCTGGGAGGCCAAGGAGGGTGGATTACTTGTGCTCAAGAGTTTGAGACCAGCCTGTCTCTACTAAAAACAGAAAAAAACTAGCCAGGTGTTGTGGTAGGTACCTATAGTTCAGCGATTCAGGAGACTGAGACAAGAAGATCACTTGAGCCCAGGAGTTAGAGGTTGCTGTGAGCTATGGCACCAGGGCACTCTACCCAAGGTAACAGAGTGAGACTCTGTCTCAAAAAAAACCCCCAAAATTTAGGTGTAAGGGAAAGACAATATAGGAGAATGTTTGAAGGTCAGGTCAGGAATCAGAGAGAGACCTGGGTTTCAATCTTAGATTTGACACTAACTTTGTGCAGTGACTTAGATTAAGACACTTATCTAGAGAAAACTCAGTTTCTTGATCTGAAAAATGGGAATGAAAATCCTGTCTCACAACAGGAGTGTTTTATGGATGAGTTGATCCCTAGACAGCATTCGCTACTCACAAAATGAAACTTTTGTCCCTCAGGGAACTACATGGATAGCAGAAAATATGGCCCTGGATTCAAATTCTGCCTCTACACATATTAGCCAGGGTCTCTCACGTCTATTGACTCTCAGTTTTTTCTTTTTCTCACTAGCAAAGTGAAGAGAATAGGTTATAATATTGTTTTTGCGTGTATGTTTTTTTGAGAGAGTTTCACTATGTCGCCCTCAGTACAGTGCTGTGGCGTCACAGCTCACAGCAACCTCAAACTCTTGGGCTTAAGTGGTTCTCTTGCCTCAGACTTCCAAGTAGCCGGGACTACTGGCGCCTGCTACAACGTCCCTATTTTCTTGTTGCGGTTGTCATTGTTGTTTAACTGATCTGGGCCGGGTTCAAACCTGTCAGCCTCGGTGCATGTGGCCATCGCTGTAACCACTGTGCTATGAGTGCCGAGCCGGTTATAATATTCTTAAATTCCTTTCATCTCAAATATTTCACATTCCTATGCACCCTTACCAACTGTACTAACACTTTTTCCGCCTTTGAAATTAATTATAAAATGATCGCTTATGTGTCATCTCTATGAAAAAGAATTCATAGATACGTGTTTCCAAGTCTTTGGATTTCTAAACCTGTTTTATTGAACAGAACATACAAACAGAAAAAGTAGCAAATCAAAATTTTAATAAAATGTAACCTGTGTACTCACTGCTCAGATCAAGGACTAGAATTTGTACAACATCTCAGAGCCCATTGCCATCCTATTCATGTTTAGACACATCAAAAATATCTATGAAGTACACACAAGAAACCATTAATATGGAGGTTTTTGCTTCTCATTAAAACAATGACAACAATAACAAAAAAGCTAAGCTTAAAAAAGAGCCAATTGGATCAAAAGCATTCTAGATGGGAAAAATAAAAAGATGCATCAAGATAATTAATCTCTATACTGAAACCTACCAGAAAGCTAATTTCCAGGATCCTGTTATATCCATACTATCCAAATGCAATATATCAACACAATTTAGAACAGACCCTGTTTCTTTAAATGACCACTGTTGGTTTCATGAGGCTCCACGCTGGGGCCTTCCTGCTCCAGCCAGCTGGCCACAGTTTGCTTCTCCCTGGCTGCCTGGTGGAAAGATTTTCAATACTTAGGAAATGGCAGTCAGCACGCTGAAATAGAGCTTCTTTTCCAGCTGCCCCAGTATCTTTTGAACATACCTATATGCTGAGTTCCAGAGAGTCCTTCTCAACGTGTACGCGCTTTTCCTGCCTCATCCACTAGCTTTAAACATAAACAGACTCCATTAAAGTCACAATAATAGTCTTACAAGCTTGACATCTGTAACAGAAATGTTTTGTAGGAAATGTAAACTCACTGACTGTTTGCTTTTGCTTTAGCTTAAAAATATTGAAAGGAAAGAAATAAAGGAACTTTTAGACACTATAAACCTATAAACAATTGGTGGGGGGAAGATGAGGGCTTCTCTGAGAAAGCTATTTCTCTGAATGTGGGAGGGACAAAGTGAAATACATTTGCATTTATTTATCTTGCTTCACCCCACCACCCTTGCTTCCAGAGCTGTAGTATCTCAGGGAATTCAACACAAGGAGGAGGGGGGAGAAGAAAAGCAGAAGGAAAGGAGAGGGAGGAGAGGGGAGAGGACAAGTCACACAAGTGTAGAGGTCACTGCCAACTCAGGGGTCACGTGGGCCTTCAGAGTGCAGCGGAGGGACAGTTAGAAACGTTACCGATGTGCTTCCATTCCCGCTGCCCTCTCTCCTGCTGCCAACTTCCCTCCCACTGCAGCAGAGGCAACCATGGCCTGGAGGGTGGGGCGGAGGACAGAGTGCCCAGATCCTAATTCCAAGGCTGCCTCTGAAAGCCCATTTCAGGGGGAGAAAAGTGTAACCGTGAAAACCGAAGCTTTCATTTGTAAAGCCAGAAATGTTTGAAAGGCTCCAAGGAGAGAAAAAGAGCCTTTTTATTTTTGTTTGTTTTGCTTAACCAGATGCCATCCAGTAGGGAAGACCCAGGACAGAGTGTGACTCTGGGGCATTTCCTGAGCCACAGGGACTACAAAGAGCCTCCTGGGCTGGGGTTGTGGGGATCCCCCAGGGAATCTATCAGCAGAGGGGAGACATCGGCTTCTGGCTTCCTGTTTGGAAGTCTGGGAGGGGAATTTCCTGGAAGACCCCCCAGTTTGTAGGACAGCCTCAGGGGTGACAGGAAAGGTCTTAGGCCAAAAGTCATTTGCTCCCATCTCAGCCTACCCCACTCCCCTACCCATGGCCCAAGGAGATTTAAAAAGCCCTTAGAGAAGGGACTGGAATGCCCACCACCCACCAGGCCAGAAAGACAGCCAAGGTCACAGTTGGAAGCCCTGGCCAGACATGAGCAGGGGACCCCCCCAACTGATGTGGATGGAGGTCGTGAAGCCACTGGAGGATAAGTATGGCTGGATCGCATCTTCTCATCCCAGATGTGTGTCTTCTGAATCCAGCTGCCCTTCTGGGAAGCACAGAGAGGAAGGAACCCTACCCATGGTTTCTTCCCTACCCAGAGAGGGGCAGCATAACCTCAAACTCAGAGAGGAATTCTCAGAAGTCCAAATCATTTGAATATTTACTCCATAGAGGTGACATTTTAAGTCAGAAGGGATGGAGTTGTCTTAAAGGTAGGGCAGATGAGCAGGCTGAATTCAGCCGAATCCAAGATGAAGTCGGGCTCCTCCGTATCTGCACCCTAATGTGTTCACATTGCAGAAGCTCTGGGAGCTTGTTCGGGGGTTTTAGGGAAAACTCCTGCTGCTTCCTATGCCCAGCTTCCCAGGAAAGGCAGCCCCGGGAGGCCAGACTGTCCCTGGTTGTACCTGTAAGTGATCTAACCAGCGCTCTGGCAAGCAGGACAGCACCCTGTCCCCTGGCACTGGGCAGCCTCCTTCGAGTGGCTGAAGATGTTCAGGACACCCCTCTCATGACACCCTGCAGGGGCACCCTCAGTTCTACTCTCCATTTTGCCTGGAAGGGGGAGGTGAGTGGGGAAGCAATTACCTTGTACCCATGGGTGGTCCACACTTGCACCTCTTTCCAGAAGAAAAGTAAACTATGAGAGTCTTTGCTTTGTAGCTATGAGTCTACACGGAGGTCTGCAGTCAAATGTCTCTTTGCTGGCTCTTCTCCAGGTATGATGAAGATTAGCAGCATCACGTGGGAGCTGGTTAGAAGGTGAATTCTTAGGATCCCACCCAAACCTACTGATCAGAAGAAACTCTGGGAAGGGATCCCACGGAACGAGCCACCACCCCTAACTCATCCCCACTCTACGCATGTGAAGTTTGAGATTCACCTTCTATGGAGACCTACATAGTCATTCTACTGAGCCAAAGGGCAATGTCCTCTGCAGGGTATAAACCTTAATATCCTATGGTGCCTGAGTCTCCAGCAGCATCTCAGCAACCCCCTTCAATCACCAGGAGAAGCCTCAGTTCATCCAAGCATTACCGAGAATCCGCCATGAAACCCTAAGTTCCCTATGTCCCCAAACCTCCCTGCTAAGGCCTTTGATATGAGGAAATAGAGGAGGCAATATATGTGGGCCTTTTCGATTCAGTCCACTTGCCTAAACTTTTATTTCAGGAAAGAGGCACCCAACTAGGGCCTGAGAACATTATCTAGCTGCCCTGGCCTGGAGGCAGACAATATTCTGTCCATAAGTAAGCTTCTTTCCGGGATCCTCTCACTGTGTAAGCCACAGACCAAGAGCGTCAGCAGCACCTGGAACTTGTTAGAACTGCAGTCTCAGGCTTTGCCCCAGACCTACTGAAGCAAACTCTTGAGTTTTTACCACAAATCCAGATTTGTACACTCATTAAAGTTTGAGAAGCAGTAATCTAGATTGGTGACTATACATTGTAGTCACCCGGGAATGTATTACAAAAACAATAGTGAACCCCAATAGTTCATATTTAATTGGTCTGGGGTGACGCCTGGGCATTGGTATCTTTTTTAAAAATCCCCTTAGGTGATTCTACTGAGTAGCTTGCATTACTGGCTAACGCAAAAGACCTGGATATGTCAAGTCTCTGTGGTTGAAAATCTGCAGGTGGCTTAAAGGCATAAAGGAGGCAGAGAGGTGGGTGGCAAGGCCAGACACATTACAAATATGAGCTCACAGACTCTAGGAATAGCACTGGGAATGTGCTATGAGTGGACCCTTGTCTGGGTCTGTTTAGCACTGCTATGATAGAATACCACAGACTGAGTAGTTTATAATGAGTAGAAATTTACTTGGCTCCTGGTTCTAGAGGCTGGGAGGTCCAAGATCAAGGCTCCAGCAGATTTACAGTCTGGCTTCTCTCTGCTCCCAAAACAGCATGTTGCTGCTGTGCCCTCACCTGGCAGGAGAGACAGGAGGAGGGGGCCACACCTGTCATTTTATAAGGAACCCACCCCCTCCATAACAGGCCTTAATCCATTTGTGAGGGTGGAGCCCTCAGATTTAAACATCTATTAAAGGAACCACCTCCCAGGACTGCCACACTGGGGGCAAGATTCCAATATAGGAACTTTGGGGGAGACGCATTCAAACCACAGCAACCATTTTAACCAAAAATGAAAATGGAGGTTCTAAGAGTTCAACGAACGTAAAGAAGATTCAAAACAATAGCAAGTTGTGCAGGCAGGATTCAAAGGTCTGAAACGAAAACTGTGTCTTCTTTGTCAAATACAGAAAGGAAAGATACACAATGAAAAAAATAATAGAAGTACATGGTGGGATCTCAGAGAGAGAAACCAAGATCCCACACATTGAGGCCTTACAGTCCATGGACTCTGAATTGGTTTATGTTATAATCAAATGTCCACAGGATTCTAGATTAAGGGGATTTCCTTGGACTCGTAGTTTTTTTTTTCTTGTTTTGTTCCTTTGCAGTTTTTGGCTGGGGCCGGGTTGGAACCCATCACCTATGGGCCAGCACCCCACTCCTTTGAGCCACAGGCACTGCCCTCCTTGAACTCTTCATATAAGACTTGTGAGATCTGCATTCTCTCTCCTGCACTCTGCCTCAGGCTTAGCCTGGGGGTAGCATAACTAGTGAGGGAGACCATCGGCTTGCAAGACTATTGTGTACGTGGGAAACTTGCAGTCAGAGATGCTGGCCAGTGAGATAGGGCACCTCTCAATACAACCTGTTCCTGTGTGTCACTTGTCAACTTCTTGAACCCTGATTCTTAGAGTTAGGGGGCCCTCTGGGGCCAATGGGAAGGCAGGATGATCAGCTTAAAAGCTTCACTTCCACACCAAACCTGCCTGGATTCCCATGCCAGCTCCTCCACCCACTATGTGACTATGAATGAGGCATTTAACCTCTCATGCCTCGGATAATCCACCTGTAAAGTGGAGGCAAGAACCTTACAATGCTAGCCTCCTTGCCTGGTTGTTGTAAAGATTAGAGATGATTTATGTAATGATATAAGCATGGAGTACAATGTCACTGGTGGAATTTATTAGTATTTCATGACTTGGAACGACCTTCTGCCCTCATATCCCTGCACTAACTTTACAACTCTTACACTTGTCATCTTTGTAACTTCCTAACAACCCTCCTTCCACCAGAGTGTCATGCCCACGGCTCACCACAGCACGATATAGAACTAATGACTGAAATAACCCAATAAACTGAATGGAGTAAAGTTGTCCACACTCAGCTGCCTCTGTCACAGGACCAGGAACTCCCTGAAGACAGGGACTGTCCTGTTAAATGACCAGCACCCAGTCCAAAGCCTGCTCACAGTAGGTTCTCAAAGAATATTTGTACAATAAATAAACACGTGTCAATATTAGGGGCCCACACTTCTGCAAAGGTATTGGGTAGGATGTTTCAACTATGAGTAACACAATATCCATCTAAGGCTAAATGATAAGGATGTTCATTATGTCACATAGCGACAAGCCTAGAGAGAGGCGGTTATAGAGATGGGACAGGGGCTAGGCACTGCCATCAATGCTTCCTCTCTCTGCTGTTGACCTTCACCATATTGGATTGGTTCTTTAGTTTTGGGTCCTTGTGGTTGCAGAACAGCTGCCTGCAGCCTGGGGCATCCTGTGTAACCATGACAACATCCAGCTGAAGTGTGCTTCTCTTCTTCAGCCCTTCTGGCTGGTCTCCCCAAATCCCAACGTTCTCACTATTGTGTCTGGGTGGAACAGAGGCACTGCCACTGTCTTCTCTGCAGCTCCTTACCCATCCCAGGTGCACTAGTCCAGACCTCGGATGGTGGTTTCCTACTTATGGCTAAGATTATGACGAAGTCTTGGGGTCTCTCACAACCCAAAACTCTCCTGTGAAGGACTTGGGGTGAGAGGATTTTCACCTCTGATGCCATGGAGAACGTCTGGATGGCATTCCCTGCTGCTCAAAACAATTTCTGCCCCACAAGTCACATGCTGATTCTGTGAGGAACATTCCTGTGGCTTTAAAATGATCTATCACTGATGACCGTGCCTCTGCCACACACCTCATGTCATCTCCACACTGCCCCACACCGAGATATGTCCCTCAGATGATTTAGGGATAAGGCAGATGCCACGGGGAGCCTTTCCCAGTATCCTGGCCTTCTCCTCAAAAGATCCTAGTCACTTCCCCAGCCCTCTCTTGAAACTGAGACATGGGAATATGCCCCCGTTTGGGCCCATGGGACCTGAGGAAACGTCTCCTCGAGAAGGACAGGGAAAACTTTTTCACCTTGATGAACAGAGATGCAAGGAAGAAACAATACTTCCCTCCAGTGGTCCAGGCTGCACGTGATACCTGAGATTGTAGCAGCGTCTTGCGGCTTGGGACAGAGGATTAAAGAACCAACCCAGGGACAGAGGATTAAAGAACCAACCCAATATGATGAAGGTGTACAGGGACAGAGGATTAAAGAACCAACCCAATATGGTGAAGGTGTACAGCAGAGAAAGGCATCTTTGATGACACCACAGAGCCACTGTCCCATCTCTAGAGTCACCTCTTTCTAGCCTTGTTGCTATGTGATAATAAAACAAATATCCTTACTGTTTAGTCTGAGATGGACAGTAAGTTACTTATAGCTAAAACATTCCTACCTGATGCAACAGAGAAAGAGACATGAGAAGCTCATGACCTTGGCAGAGAAGACCATGATGCAATTAGCAAAAGAAAGGAACTAACATTAGAGAAAAGGAAATAATATTACCGACTAATCACGAGCAACAATAATACCAGCAATACCTAAAACACACCACGTAATCCTCATGTGAACGCTGGGAGGATGTTGTGGATATTCCATTTTAGAGTAATAAAAGAAAACTTGAAGAACTTAAGTAACTTACCTAAGGTCAAACAGTCAATTTCGGTATGACTGCAATGTCAGGGAGGACCCGCTGTGCTGTGCTCACCCGGAGTTGGTGTTCCACGTGGTCATCATTTTAGAGGATTGTGTTTCTTGGATCTTTTCCCATGAAATGATTTTTTTAGGGAGACTGTGATGCATAACGAGGGGCAACATGTTTGCAGGAAGATAGGGAGGGTGTGAGGTAAAGTGACTACGGTTTGGAATCTGAAAGTTCCCTGGGAAGTCTTGAACTTGCACTCAAGTAGACCCAGAAAAACAGCACTCTTTTGATTAAAACAATACACCTGTGTCCCCCCACACACACACACATACGCGTTATCAGTTTTTGCATAGTCTGTATTAACATAAATTTACCTGATAGTCAGAGGGTGTCAAAAAATGTACACACACTTTAAGAAAAGAAAAAACTTTATTCCAATAACAAAAGATGAATACAAGTCGCATTTGACTTCTGCAATTACAAGAGGTGCTCAAAGTACATACATAATATAATATATAATACATAGATAACATCTCTTAAAATGGGTATACATTTTTTTTGGCACCCTCTGTGTTTATGGCATAATTAAGAAAAACTTTCACAAAGGAATTGAATCTGGTTTTGGCTGGGTAACACTATATCTATTTACTTTTGTTAGACCTTGGAAATTTCACACTGTAATTGTATTTCTAATGACAGAAGATTCATCTCAGCTCATCATGTATGCATTCCGCTATTCACCACACATTTATATTCGAGTAAATGAACTTGTTCATTATATATTGTAATCTTTTTTGTTGTACAGTGTTTCCATTTTTGAAAGCCATGTAATCACTTCATTGTGGTGTTGGCAATTGTCATTATATAATATACGAAATTTCAAAAGACTGCTAAATTTAAGGATTTTGATCTTGCAGCATAAATGTATGCATGACACGTAATACGAATAAACTTACTCCAGATGGGTGCTTAGAACAGATAAATCAAATTTCCCAGCAGTAACAAAGTAAAATCTCAACCAAATATGGTTTTTCACTGATTAGAATGGCCAGTACAGTGAAGTCACTCTACACATTAAAAAAAAAAAAAAGTGACAGATTATGGGTAAATTAGATCTCTGGCCATTTTAAAGATTTTTGAGGGGATTCTACTAAAGATAATGGCCTTACATCTGAAACAGGTTTTAAGTTCAGTTCTGCCATATTTCAAAAGGCATGCATGTTCAACGTGTTCGGGGTTATGAGGAAAGAAGCAGACACAGGGAATTTAATCCACCCAGATGAAGTTGGCAATACCTTTTCCTCCCATAGCACCTTCAAGCTGTATTTACAAGCCTTTCGAACATAGGCGAAAACAGAACACTACAGAAAATGTTAATGAGAAAAAACATATTGGTTCAGTAAAACAAATAACCCTTAAAGCCAGAGAACTTCATGTTTATTGACAGTTGGCCCTGCCTCTTGTGGGCCGGGTACAGCTCAAGTGCGTTAACAACAGCCTCTCTTTTTCTGCTCTGTTGCCAGCAACCTTACTGCACTCAGCAGCTAGTAAAATTAAACCTCTTCCAAATAATTCTCATGTGCATGGACTGCAAAGTGAATGTAAATTAAAGTAATATATTTCCAAAACTTCGACTTCTTTAGCGAGCTGCTAAAGAAGAATCCCACTTTGGCAAATATTTTTCATTTACTGCTCCCCATAGGCAAACACTTAGGTGGGCTTCACAGAAGCCATCTTTGTTCCCCAAACCTCTTGGTGTAACCAAACTGCCAGGCCACATGGTTCATGTCCACTCCTGAGTGCCCTCAATATCCATGCTACTCACCTCACCTCAAAGATCAAAGTTCAGCAAGGTTTTGTATATAAAATCTCTTTCTAATCAATGAAAAAAAAGACAAAAATACTAAGAGAAAATAGGTTAACATTCATCAGTAGGCCAGAGAAAGAGAAAGAGAGAAAAGCAAATACCAATAAACACAAGAAAAAACGTCTTTTCAGGGCTGATCAAACAAATGCAAACAAAAACAAATAGGTGTGATTTTTAACAGTGAGATCAACTGAGTTTTTTCCTTTTTAAAAATACTGTTTCACCTTGGAAATGAAACACTTTGTAAAAAATAAGTGAATTTCTTCAAGTATTGCTGTTACAATAGTGTGAATTGGTATCACAATTAAATATAACAGGTACTCACTAACTGACCCAATAGCTCCTTTTTCATAACTAAATCTTCACCTTAAAAGTCCAGATTATACAACACTATGACTACCCACTCTAAACCAAAGAGCCCCTGGCTAAATTTTGATCATCAATCAATTAGTCCAAACATGAAACACAAGGGACATTAAAAATTCTCAGTTTACCAATAACTTTAGTCAATGCCAAGTTATACCATCTGGTATTTAATACATTCATTAATCCTCATCTAGGATTATATTACAAGGAGCATATTCGATCAATTTCTCACATCATATCTAATAGGGCCTATAACAAACAGCATGAGTGTCTGCATAGGAGGGATCTGTTCACCCACTGATGCTTCACGAATGTTTGCCCATGACTTTCATTAATGCTTAACAAGGGCATCTTTAAACTCCAGCACACAATGGAAGAAGGTTAATCCTATGGCTTTTTATGCAGTGATAACCTGAAGTAAATTCGTAGCACACCCGTCGTTAACGGAGAATACTAGATGTCCTACATTACTTATTAGATAACCTTCAATAACAATTCCAGAAGTAAATATAATTACTGTATCACATTCAGAACATCTGCAGAAATACACCAGTGACCAACATGGCCCGGGCACACTGGGGAAATGCTGCCCATTGTCATTTGCAAGCCCTTATCCTTTCCCGGTGGCATCTCTGCTTAAGTGGATTCTTTAAATTGAATAGAAGCAGGATGTGTGAGTTGCTTAGTAACATGAAATCAGGCTCTGCAGAGAGTCCCACCTGATGTCTGGCTGGGACTCAACATCACCTTTTAGGAAAGTTGTCATTTTATTTTCAGAAAAGGGAGCTGCTATCGCCGGGCAGCCATGACTGTTCCGTGCACTGCAGGTTGCTGGCTGAGCCTCGTGTGCTGCTAATTAAATTTACCATGGGAGATTCCTAATGTGTGTCTCCGTGGGAAATGGATCTGAAAATCTGGATGATGACCCTAATTGCTTCTGGTAACAAGGTTATGAAACCCGCGCTGTCATGCCTACAGAAAGCGGAACTCAGGAAAGGGTGTCTAAGCTCACAAACCATATGAGTTTCTTCAGCTTACAGCTGGAAAAGCTAAAATTAGGCTCAGCTGCAACTGGGCACTTCCTGATCAAGGCCTGTCACTTCATGCTTTTCAATTACTTAACCTGCAAATGCAGCAAGCAGGCAACTGTAAAGAAGCCCAACAGTCAACCAGCAGATGCTAAAGTTTCCTAACCTGTGCTGGGAGAGCAACTCAGGTCTGGTCTGAGGCAGAGCTACTCCAAACAAGGACGGTCAACAGACACAGCATCAGCATCGCCTGGGAGCTTGTTGGACATGGAAGTTCTCAGCCCCCACTTCAGACCCCGAAGTCAAAATAGCTGAGGGTGGATTCCAGGAATCTGAGCTTGGGAGCAACTTCCCCAAGGTGATTCGGGTGCCCACCAGAACTTGGGAAGACTTGGTCTCAAGACTTAGCTGAGAAATCAGAAGAATGCATCTCTCTTCCTGGCTCTGCCACAAATAGTGTTTGCCCTTTGGGGGCTCACGCAGCCTCGGCGGTCTCAGTTTCCTCATTGTTCTGGTTGTCTATTGCTGTGTGACACACTGCTCCTAACCTTAGTGGCTGAAAGCAACCATGGTTCTGTGAGTTGGCTGGACTCTGTGGGAAAGTTCTCGCTTGAGGGGGTTGACTCCAGTGATCACAGCCAGGTGGTGGTGGGAGCTGCCAGGAACGACTGACCCGGCTGGATGTCTGTGATGCCACCTCACTCACAGGCCGGCCCTCTGAGCTGGAGTTGCTGCCACTGTAGGCATCCTGCTCCCCGTAGGACCTCTCTGTGTGGCCGGCTCGGGTTTCCTCCAAGCACAGTCAACTCAGAGAACTTGGACTTCTGTTCAGTGGTGTCCAACCTATCTGGGCTGCACGTGAATTATTTCAGGACTGTTTTGTTTATCTGTGCTGCCAGGTATTCCGAAAATTATGCCCTGACCTCTTTTTTCTTTTCTTTTTGTTTTTCTTTTTTGCTCATCAGCTTTCATTAGTGTTCATGTATTTACTGTGTGGCCCGAGACAGCTCTTCTTCCAATGTGCAGCAGAGAAGGAAAACAGTTGCACACCCCTGGCGGAATTTGAATTCTAAGAGAACTTTTTAAGGTTTAGGTATGGAACTGAGACACCACCACTTCTGCCACACTCTCTGGGTAAAAACTGAGTCACAGGGCCAGCCCAGGCTCATGGAAAGGATCCTACATAATAGAAGAAATACAGGATATATGTTGAGAAATAAGCTGCCACATTTGCAAATAAAATGAAGGAGGCGGTCTACCTCCCTGGAGGCCCTTTTGTTTTCCACACTGTGTGACTCTCCAATGCAGGCAAACCCCATATTTCCTCCGGGGCGTTACGCCTGTCCCCAGGATGCCCATTTCTCTACATCACTGCTGTTCATTTAGCATTAAGCACATGCCTTCTTGCATAATGATTTGCCTTATAAACATAGTTGCGCTGACTTCCCGACTAGATTATAACATCCTCAAGGCCTTATGCTTCCTTGAAACTCCATTACCTGGCACGGTGACCCATACACGCTATGAGGTTTTCAATGCATATGTGATGATGCTGGTGACAATGGTGCCGATGGAATCACTGTGGTTAAATTATCCTATCTACTGGAATGAGTACAAAGCAACGATTTACAAAGTTGAAAAATAATGCCACATGACTTTCATAATTTTTTGCAAGTCTTTTAAAGATAGACTTCTTATGGTAGATAAAATAGAGCTGTGAACTGTATTTTCCACTGAGCTACTGTTTGTTTTAAATACACCCCCTTCTTGTTTTGATTCCCCTGTGCAGAATGAACAAGTTCCCTGGTCACCATGTCACTTTCTTCCTATTACATTTTTTAGACCCTTTAGACCTAGTTAGGACCACGTGATTGAGTTCTGGTCAGGAATCCTCGTCAGCTATACCCTGCCAAAAGAGGACAGGGAGCAGCTTTCATGCTCTCCCCATTACCAGCAACCAACTAGATGGTAACAAGGGAATCTTTAAACTCCAAGATGGTACTGCCACAAGACAGAATTAGCTTGTTCTCTGATTCACTGCTGGAAGCCCTCCCATCTACCCAAATAATCTTCATTGCATTTTGCATAAACAAGAATCAAACTTCCACTGGGTCAAGACATCAGATTTGAGGTTTGTTATAGCAACTAACCTGCACCGAATGATACATCTAGTTTATTCCCAGAGTCAACCCTGTGAGTCACTGTCATAGATACTTTAAATTGGCAATTAAATTAGATATTTTTTATCAATAAATACACTTCCACGATATCCCCGACAAGATCTCATCTTTGCAGGCAAGCAGCTTGAAGGTGGTCATACTCCTTCTGACTACAGTATCCAGAAAGAGTCAACCCTGCACCTAGTCCTCTGTCTGAGGAGCGGCTGTTAATTCTTCAGTCTTACGTTATAATGCCTAGTGATGGCATTACTCTGCACTACAGCCATTGGTCCCAATTTAAGATTAGAAATTACCAGTTTCAGTAATAGGTGAACCTGTTCAAATGCTAATAAAGATTTTGTTGCGTGGTAAAAAAAAAAAAAAAAAAACTCTCTGGGTTTTGTTACTTCTGTTCATTCTGTTTTTCAATCATTTATTTATAAAACCATTTGTGATCTTCTGCTCTGTGTTGGATAATACTACTTATTTATGTCCTTGGGATGCCAAGAAAAGCTTAACACCATCAAGTGAAAGACAGTCACAGCCATATTAGTGTGCTCTACAAGAAGGCAAAGGGCAGGGAGCATATAAAACAATAAAAGTACAATGCAAGAGCAGAGACACTTTTTTAAAAGGTGGCGACATTCATACTGAGTTTGAGAGGTGAGTAGCAGTTTACCTGGTAGAAAAGGAGGAAAAGACAACATTAGGCATAGGAAACAGGCAAAAATACGTACGGTTTTTATGCAGTTTGGCCGGGGCCAGGTTTGAACCTGCCACCCTTGGTATATGGGGTCGGCGCCCTACTCACTAAGCCACAGGCGCCACCCATGTGAAATCTTTTAAAGGCAACAAAGTCACATTCAGCCGTCTATGTAGACTAACATTGTAACTCCGAATATTTGATCTGCAATGTGTATGTAAGCAGTTTCTCATCCCACAATTATCAAAACGTATCCTTCCTATTAGGAACCAGCAACTTATTTTTGTGTTTATTTTTCTGTGAAGTAAAAACTATTTCTTCTTTGCAAAAAAAAAAAAAATATGTACAGTTTTTGTAGTCTATGACGCTGTGATGCGGGCAATACCTAGTCTTTGGTATGTGTGTATTACCGTAGAAAGGTGAAAGTTATAAAGTGAATCAGCTTCCTTGATGATTGACTTTATATATTTTAGCAAAAATTCTGCTAAGAAATGAAGAGACCAAGGGCAGAAGAACGAAGTGGGGAACACAGGAGTAATCTCTGAGATGGTGAGGGGGCAGAATAAATTCAATGATTTCAGTTAAAAGAGAGAGGAATCCAGGATGAACCCAGGGTTTCGCTCTGGAGGTGAGCAATAGACTACCATAGTCTTTTCAGTTAAAATTGGGGCTAAGACCTGGAAGAGAGGAAGAGAGAGGAGTTAGAGACAGAGAGAAAGTGATGAGTTTAGTAGTTCAGGGGTGAGAGGACTCTGAGATTGAAAGATTATCCTGGGCTCAGCGCCTGTGGCTCAACGGGATAAGGCACCAGCCACGTACACCTGAGCTGGCGGGTTCGAATCCAGCCCAGCCTGTCAAACAACCATGATGTCTGCAACCAAAAAATGGCCGGGCATTGTGGCGGGTGCCTGTAGTCTCAGCTACTTGGGAGGCAGGGGCAGGAGACTCGCTTGAGCCCAGGAGTTGGAGGTTGCTGTGAGCTGTGATGCCACTGCACTCTATCCAGGGTGACAGCTTGAGGCTCTGTCTCAAAAAAAAAAGATTATCCCTGTTCCCAGTTGAAAATGTAGTTTAGTATTTAAAATTAACATCTAGGAAAAATGGATTTGGTAATCATTTGAAAGACGAGGTGGTAATCAAAATCTATGGCTCTTGACTGAACCAAGAGGATAGGAAATCTTCCGAGGACAAAATCTTGAGTCAAAAGCGCAATAATGAATGGACAGAGAGAGAAGACTCAGAAAGGAGACCAAAATGCACGGGGGAGGTGGAGTAGAAGGGGGGACACACATGAGGATCCTCAGGCTCCCCAAATCCTGTGCATTCTCCAAAGCATGGCTGAAATTCCAGTCCTCAATGATGCGAAGCCTTTCCAGACACTCCTTACTCACAGGAATATCTCCCACAAATAACAAACACAACCGGGTATTATCATGTCCTCACAATAGTTCTTGGGGAAAGGAACATGTCTCATTCAATTGCAAACAACAGAAAACTCAACTCCAATTGGCTTAAAGGAAAGATAAACAAAAGGTAGAGGAAAGATTCCTGCCTCAGGGTGTGGTGGCTCCAGGGGCTTAAAGCAAGATTTTTCTTTTCCCCACTTGAACTCTGATTTTCCCTGAAGTAGCTTAGCTCTCAAGCAGGCTATTCCCATAGACAGTGCCAGGCCTGTGATCTATTTTTCAACAACCCCAATGGAATGAAAAAAAGATCATTACTCATGGTCCTTCCCAACCCTGGTTGGCTCTCATCAGGTCACATGTCTTTTTAACCAATCACTGAGTCACATGCTAAGCTCCAATTGGCTAGACTGACTCATATGACAGGAAGACATGGGATCAGTTTCACCCTGGGAGGACTTTGACATAAACCAAATGACATGCACAAAGAAAAAAGAAAGATCATCAAAATAAAGTAAGGTATTGTTGTGAGGGGAAAAAAGTGGAAATTAATACTGGGTAAGCAAATAGAAATTTTGTACAGTGAGGCAAAATTTCTTGTAGGCAATGGCTATTTAACAAATATGCCCTGATTGGCTGGTCACAACCTCAATTCACTATTTTGTTCTTATCATTGAAAGAAAGGAAAACACATTATTATCAAGAGAAGTGAATTTTATTTATATGATAAGGAGAAATCTAAAAGAAAAAGAAATAGCCGATATTTGTATCCACTTTAACATACTGACTTGTGGGAGTAGAGAGAATTCAGAAGAGGTGAGAGAATAGCAGAAATGCTAAGAAGAGCAAGGTGCAGGGCTTCTCGGGAGACTAGGAGTTTTTGACGGTGAATCGTGATAGGGACTGCCTTGATTTGAAAGCCACCCATGTTCTGAGGCATCTTGGTTATGACAATAACCAGCTTGGCTTTATAAATCAAATCCATGTTTCCAGAAAAGTTTGACGTTTGCTAAATTACCTATGAAAACTTAACCCCAGTTGTTAAAAACCAAAATCTTGTATTCATTTCAAAGCTAAATGCCAAACCCTTGTAAAGATCTCCTAACACCTACATATGGAGGGTGAGGGACGAGGGTGGGGGAAGAAGAGCTGTGAAAATTAAAGGCAATAAACCTTCCAGCATCTTCGTCTCCATAACTGCTCGGAAATGACTCCCAGCATTCTTAGCTGGGTAATTGTGCCTTTCTACTGTGTTTGTCTATTAGCAATCCATTTCTTAAAGGTATGTTCACAAAACAGCATTTGGTTTGAAAGCTAAATTGAAACACTGAAGGATAGACACGGCAAAATTGACCCAAACTCATTTTATTTACAGATTGTAGCCAGAGGTATGTTAAAAAAAAAAAAAAGAAAAGAAAAAAACACCAAACAAATGATTCCAGAATATTAAACTAACAGTTCTAGAACCAGGAGCCTTTGGCAAACAGGCAGAACAACTCTCCACAAAATTAGAATTAAGAAGCCTCCCATCTCTGTATGTTTTAATGAATCAGTTACCCTTTACTGCACTGGACCAATTATTAAGGAGAAAGCAGGAAAAGTAAATAACTTAGAAATATGTGGCTGGAATGGATCATGTAAAAATATAGAGGGTGCCAAAATATGTATACACATTTGAAGAAAGAAAACAACTATATTAAAATTGTAATATTCAAGTCACATTTGACTTCTGCAATTATAAGAAATACAAAATACAGTATACAACAAATGATATCAGTATATACTGAGTATTACAATTTTAATACAGTTTTTTCCTTGCCTAAAATGTATGTGTATTTTGGCACCCTCTGTATCTCCAAGTTAAAACTTGCTAAGACAACTTTGCCTAATAAAGTATTTCAAATCATAATATACACAGGTGAATCTCTATACGTTGACCACCCAAGGGACAGTACAAATCCGTCAACACAGGAGGTGGTCCACATAAGGGACTAGGCCCACTGAACTGATACCTACACATGGTGAATGTCTGGTCTATGAAAATTAAGCAGCTTAAGGAGGTGGTCAATGTAAGGAGGTAGCCAGCGGTGGGGCTTCTACTGTGCATCAGTTTTACATGAAGGTGATTATCTTTGAAAATTTATAGATGACAATTATGCTGTCTAAATAATATTTATTTACAATGCCCCTAATACAGGGTGTCCATAAAGTTTGTGTGTTTTAAAATAGACAACTATTGAGCAGCGCCTGTGGCTCAAAGGAATAGGGCACCAACCCCATATGCCAGAGGTGGTGGGTTCAAACCCAGCCCCAGCCAAAAATTGCAAAAAAAATAGACAACTATTTTAAGTCGTGTATGAACTTTATGGACACCTGGGACCTACATTAATCCTATTCACACATGTGTACATATCAAATTATACATGTATACAAAAATGTTATGTAAATACACAAAAAAGTACACCAAAGTAAAACAAATTTCAGCATCTGAGTTAGACTTAAATGGTGCTTTCCCTCTATTACCTAACAGGTGTATGGGGAGGTGGCGAGGACTTGTGTTTACTAGGGAGAGAAGAGGGATGTTAAGTTGATAGCAAATGCTGTGAGAAAAGTGAGAAAGGAAAGAAACATCTGAAGGTCTCCAAGAAGTGAATAACACCTCCAACTCTTCTTTATGAAGTTCAAAAGACAAGCTGAGACCACATTAATGTCTCTTAAATGTTGGGGAGTAAATGTACAATAATAGTTCAGTTGTCTTATAGGCTCATTTATTTTTGAAGGGGGAAACCCAGGGAATTTACCTTTCATATCTCTTTTGTACATGTTTCTAATTTAAACCCTTGGCTTAAAAACATGGTTTCTGGATGATTGTATACTGAGAACCCTTTCTGTTCACATACACATACACGCAGGAACATGCATTCTTCCAAAGTGTATGAATGGAAACCGAACAATTTAGGGGCAGTATTTAACTTTGATCTTAATAATTTGGCTTCTAAGTAGAATGAGAACCATGTGTATAAACGTGCATGCCCACACACATTCCTCCATATTCTTTATGATTAGGCTTCTCTCATTTCTTTCTTTTTTTTTGAGACAGAGTCTCAAGCTATCAAGCTGGGTAGAGTGCCATGGTGTCATAGCTCATAGCAACCTGCAGCTCTTGAGCTCAAGCAAGCCTCTCGCCTCAGTTATTTTTTTCCCCTTATTTTTAGTAGAGATGGGGTCTTGCTTTTACTCAGGCTGGTCTCAAACTCGTGAGCTCCAGCTATCCACCAGCTTTGGCTTCTTGGAGTGCTAGGCATTAGCCACAGCACCCAGCCTTCTCCCATTTCTTGAAAACAACATTCTGCAGATGAAAATCAAAAAATCCTTCCTCACGGGCACCGCCTGGGGCTCAGTGAGTAGGGTGCCAGCCCCACATACCAAGGGTGGTGGGTTCAAACCCAGCCCCGGCCAAACTGCAACAAAAAAATAGCCAGGCCTTGTGGTGGGCGCCTGTAGTCCCAGCTACTCAGGAGGCTGAGACAAGAGAATCACCTAAGCCCAAGAGCTGGAGGTTGCTGTGAGCTGTGATGCCACCATACTCTACCAAGGGTGACAAAGTGAGACTCTGTCTCTTAAAAAAAAAAAATCCTTCTTCACTACCCAAGGGACTTCTTGATTCCTTCTATAATCTAGAAGCATATGACTATCATGCTTTAGTGGAACCAAAAGTAGCCACTTTGGGCTGGTGGAAAGCATGGGTTTCTAAGAAGGTATGGCTGAGCTGTTTGCACAGAGATCTCAGGGGCTGAGTGAGGAGGTAGCATTGGGACACCCAGGGTCACTGCGTGGAACTGATATGATACCTCTGACCCTAATGAGATAAATCTACCCTCCACAAGCTTATCTTTAATCAGGTGATAGTTCTTTTTTTTTTTTCCGGGCTTTGTGTATGATGATCTTTCAATTATTTATTACATAGCTATTTATTTTCTGACAGGTTATGAAATGCAGGATAACTGCTTGACCGTAGAAAAACTATCATCTTTAGAATAAAACAAAAGCAGCTCTTAAATTTCCCAGGGAGCTACAATAGAGTGTTAGTGATGAGGAGGGAATAGGGGAAGAAGCAAGTGTATCTTTTAACAGGTGGGTCCAAGAGTTTATATATATTTTGCAAAGAAGGTTTTTAGCTAACATTATTGTTGCTTCTCTCTCTGCTTGCAGTGGGGCTGCTACGGTAATAGCTCCTATTGCTTTTTGCTTCAGAGCATCTGTGCACCAGGAAACGCCAACAATATTTGAAAGACCACAGAAGAAAATCTGAGTGAGCTCCTTGGGTCACTGTACTCTGAGCCTTAGGGTTCTTCTTTTTTCGCTCTTTTTTCTTTTAATTTTTATTAAATCATAATTGTGTACATTAGTGCAATCAAGGGGTACAATGTTCTGGTTTCATATACAATCTGAAATATTTTCATCAAACTGTTTAACATAGCCTTCATGGCATTTTCTTAATCACTATATGTAGACATTGGTATTCTGCATTTAATAAGTTTCACCTGTACCCTTCTAAGATGCACCGTAGGTGTGATCCCACCAATTGCCCTCCCTCCACCCATCCTC
>CAUYRH010174859.1:0-30972 GCA_963574655.1 Perodicticus potto | reverse complement strand
ACAATGATTCAGGCTTGGAGTACAGTGTGCGGGCTTCCCATACAATCGGAGATATTTTTATCCACCTGATTAATGTAACATTCATGATATTTTCTCATTTACTATGTGAAAACAATTTTGATCCGTATTTAGAAGATTTCTTTTCCTCTATTTTATTGATCTTGTTTGCAATCCAAATTCTGAATTTGATTTCTGACATCTCAGCCATCTGTTTATGCATAGGATCGTCATTTGTGTCCACCAAATTGTTACTTGGGGGATTGATCTACTCTGGTTCTTCATGTTTCCAGAGCTTTTCCGCTGATTCTGCCCCATGATTGTTTTGCACTGTTTGGCTGGATGAGTAGATAAGGATAAGTGGGGTTGGGGGTTCTAGGAGTAGTGATTGACCAGTCCTTTTCCTGAAAGCTGGGACTGGTGTCTGTACCTTTTCCCCTAGAGTTTTGCCAAGGACCCATACAGTGCTACTGCCTGCGAAACTAGGGACCTTCTTGGTGTGGTGGGGTTAAGTGGCTCTGTCTTATTTTCAGCTGGTCTCTGTCTTACCCTAGAGAATCAGTTACTCTGTGTTTAAGTCTGAGCTGTGGAGAAATACCAGCAGTTAGATCACTGTGCCCCCCACAGGCAACAATTGGAAAAGGAAAATCAAACTTTCCCACTAACACATACCCAGGGTACCACTTTGGAAAGTCCTCGGGTGATTGGCCCAGTTGAAGAGGTTCAGTCAATTGTCCCAGCCATCACTGGCCTCAAATAAAAGAGTTGAAAAGTCTCTGGCAACTAGATAGCAGGAGTCTGCTGGCAGCTCTAGTATAACTTGCTCCAGTCCTCTGTGAGCTCAGGAGGGCCACCCCCAGCAAGTAAATTAGTCTGGGAAGGTTGATGCCTCCTTCCCCACCTTGTCCCTCTGTCACACCCAGTCTCTGGAAACCCTGCAGAGCTGTGATCCAGTTCTCTCCAAAGAGCAGATGTTCCAGAGGTTTGCACCTGCCTGGGTCACAAGGAGGTCTGTGGCTCCTCAGCCAGTCCACCAGTCTCTGTCACTGTTTGGCAGGGGGAGGTGAGGCCTAACAACCTGGGTACTTGATTGGGGCTGGGGCGATTCATTCAGTTCCAGCCCTGTCCGTGATTGATGTTGCTGATAGAACAGGACAAGTTCGCAGAATTTTTCCCCTGTGGATCAGACATTGGGCTGCAAATAGGTCTGACTCCGTCTGTGAGTTCCAGCCCTTTGTCTCAGCTTTCATCCCCTAAGGGACAGGTGCATCTGAAGCTGAGTAATACAGTCTCCACCCTGGGAATCGGCCTTCTCAGTGTGTATTCTAATCCCCGTGCTCTGCCCCAGCTGGTACTGCCTCAGGCATTCACTCCCTGGGCCTGCGCCTCTGCTGCAGGACTGCTCTGCTGGTGGCTTCCCCTGGCCACCCAGAGAGACTAGGAGTGTCTCCTCAAAATATCCCCAGGGGTGCGAGCCCCACTGCCATTGTTCCTGCTGCTGCGGCTGCTGCTCCGTGCCTCAGGGGACTGCCTCTCCAGGTGGGCCTCCTCTCGGCTCACCTTCCTCTCACCACTCCCAAGCTGGAAAATCAGCACAGATCAGCAACAGTCCACGCCCCATCCACAACCCTCGAGAAAATGTCCAAGAATCTGGACTCCGTGGGGGACAGACCATCAGACCTCAGGGTGAGAGTGGAAGGGAGTGCCAGGAGTTCAAACTTGCAGGTAGAGAATATATATAGTTTTATACAGTTTTATGCCTGGCAGGACAGTGCCATGGCACCCTAGTAGGGGAAGGAGGTCTGGTTTTTAGAGAGTCTCTCCCATGGGGTAGAGTGGGAGGACATCTGAACTCTGTTCGCTTGTTTGTATGGAGGTATGAAGTATACTGTGAACCGTTCTTTTGGGGGAGGGGACTCCCATCCTCTTGTGATGTGTTCTGTATCTTTTGTTTGTATCCTTGGGGTCGCAGGTCACCTCAGCAGGGTTGATGTGCGTTCTTCAACCTTCTTTTTTGGTTCAGATCCAAACCATCGGCTTTCTTGCTAAATTTCTGCCCTTTAACTCTCCTTCTGGATGGGAGCCTCTGCAGAAAGCTGGCTACAGACTGCCATCTTGGCTCGTCCCCAAGCAAATCCTGTTTATAATAGCATCAAGAATAATAAAATGCTTAGGAATAAACTTAATGAAGACAGTAAAAGACTTGTTTATTAAAAACTATAAAACACTGATGAAAAAAATTAAAGCAGAGACAAATAAATGGAAAGATGCCCTATATTCATGGATTGGAAAAATTAATATTGTTAAAAGGCTCACACTACCTTATGTGATCTATAGATTCAATGTAATTCCTATCAAAATCTCAACAGCAATTTTACAGAAATAGAAAAAAAATTTTTAAATTTATATCAAATCACAAAATACCCCAAATAGCCAAAGCAATTCTGATCAAGAAGAACAAAGTTGGAGGCACTGCCCTTCCTAATTTTAAAATAGATTACAAAGCTACAGTAAGCAAAACATATGGTACTGACATAAATATAGATATATAAATCAATGGAAAAGAATAGAGAGTTCAGAAATAAATCCAAGCATACATGGTCAGCTGATTTCAACAAGGATGTCAAGAATACACAATACATAAAGGGTACTTCTCTTCAATAAATGGTGTTGGGAGAACTGAACATCCATATTCAAAAGAATGAAATTTGATCTTTAACTTACACAAAAATCAACTCAAGATCGATGTGTATTAAGATGTATTAAGTGTATTAAGATGTAAGACATGAAACCATAGAACTCCCAGAAGAAAACAGGAAAAAATATTCTTTATATTGATCTTGGGAATCATTTCCTGGATATGACATCAAAAGCAGAGGTAACAAAAACAAAACTTGACAAGTAAGATTGCATCAAACTTAAAAGCTTCTTCATAGCAATAAAGCATTAAAACGAAAAGTCTACCTATGCAATAGGAGAATATATTTATAAACCATGTATCTGATAGTTCATAACCAAAATTTGTAAAGGTCTCTACAACTTGATAGTAAAAAAATTTTTTTAAACAATCAGCACATGAACTGAATAGATATTTCTCCAAAGACATACAAATGGCCAACAGGTATATGAAAAAGTGCTTGACCTCACTAATCAACAGGGAAATGAAAATCAAAGCCATAATGAGATACAACTTTACACTATTAGAATGGCTATTCTCAAGAGGAAAAATAAATTAAAAAAAAATAAAAAAGTGTTTGAAAGAATGTGGATAAAAGGAAACTCTTGTACACTGTTGGTGGGAATATAATTTAGCACAACCACTATAGACAACAGTAAGGAGGTTTTCTATATTGCTGGATCATATTGTAGTTTATAAAAATAGAACTACAATATGATCCAGCAATCTTATGTCCATATATATAGGAATTGAAATAAGAATTTCAAAAAGATATCTGTACTACCATTATCATTGCAGCATTATTCATAGTATTAGCCAAAACATGGAAGCAAACTAAACATCCACTGATGGATGACTGGGTAAATAAAATGTTGACTATATAATGGAATATCATTGAACCTTCGAAAGAAAATCCTGCCCTGTGCAACAGCATGTATGATCCTAGAGAACACTATACTCAGTGAAATAAGCCAAACACAGAAGGAGAAAAACATTATGATAACAATCATTTTATGTAAGGTTCTCCAGAGACATAAAAACAATGGAATATAAATGGAAAGAGATGCATGAGAAGGGATGTATTAGGAGAACTGGCTCCCTTAGTTGTAAGACGTCCCATCATAGGCCCTTTGCAAGCTGGAGAACCAAGGTAGAGTGGCTCAGCCCAAGTCAGAAAGCCTCAAAACCAGGGAAGCCAAATGGTATAGATCTAGGCCTAAGGACACAGGCTGAGACACCAGGTTGGCCAATAGTGTGAGTTCTGAACTGCAAAAGCCAGAAAATCTGGAATTCTAATGTCTAAGGACTGGAGAAAAAGAGCATCCTGGCCCCAGAAGACAGAACAAAAACTTGCTCTTTTCCTATTATGCCCCTAGCTGGTTGAATAGTGTCCAGCCCCTACTAAAAGCAGATCTCCACTCAGTCCACCAGCTCACTACTAGTCTCCTCTGGAAACAACCTTGCAGATACACCTGGAGTAGCCCAACCATCTAATCAAATGCTAAGCCACCTGGGTTTCCCTTTCAGCAGAAGATGGATGAGCTCACTGCCTACTGAAGTGTTTAGAATCAATAACTGAGTATAAACAATGTTGTACCAGCGAGCTAGGTATCCCTTAGACTAGTCAAGTTGACATCTAAAAAATCAACCATCATTTCCTTACATGATGAATCTAAAATAGTCAAGTTTATAGAATAAAAGAGTGGAATGGAGGTTGCTAAGGGACAGAAGAAAGGGAAACGGGGAGATATTAAGTCACACATTACAAAGTTTCAGTGATGCAAGATGAATAATCTACTTTATAACAGTGCCTGTGGTTAAGAGTATTGTGTTGTGTACTTAAAAATTTGCTAAGAGGGTAGATCTTATCTTAAGTGTTCTTAGCACACAAATAATAATTGAAGAAGGTGAAAGGAAACTTTTGGAGGTAATGGATATGAGATTGTTATAATAGTTCTATGGGTTTATACTAATCTCCAAACTGGTCAAGTTGTAGACACTAAATGTGTACAGCTTTTTGTATGCCAATCATGCCTTAATGAAGTGTTTTCTTTCCTCAAAAAAAAAAAAAAGACAATCTGATTAAAAAATGTACAAATAATTTGAATGGACATTTTTTCCAAAGAAGAAATACAAATGACCAATAATCACATGAAAATATCTTCAACATTATTAGCCATTGCAAATCAAAATCACAAGGTAATACTTTACCTCCACCAGGATGACTCTAATCTAGAATACATAAAATAACTAGTTTTGGTGAGAATGTGGAGAAATTAGAACCCTCACTATTGCTAGTAGGAATGTGAAATAACGCAGCCTCTTTAGAAAACAGTTGGCAGTTCTTCAAGGATTAAAACGTGGAATTACTAGACAACCCAATAATTTCACCCATAGGTATATATTTAAGGAGAATTGAAAGCATATATACACACAAAGACTTATACTCGGATATTCATAGTAGCATTATCCATAATAGCCAAAAAAAGAGGAAACTACCCAAATATCCATCAACAGATGAATGAGTAAACAAGATGTAGCATATCCATATAATGATATATTATTCAGCCATGAAAAGGAATGGTGTTCTGGCATGTGCTATAACAATCATGCTAGCAAGGAAGGCAGAGCAGAAACCTTGGAGCAGGGGGAGCTTGGGGGATCTGATGCCCTCAGGAGACTCAAGGAGGAGAGAGTCTCTGGCCCTCCCAACTCCCAGGAGGACCCTGAAGTCCTGGGGAAGGTTGCTGTTGTCACTGTCACTGTGGCTGGAGTGAGGCACACAGGCAGTCCTTGTCTAGTCCCCAAGTCAAGTGATGTGTCTTGGGGTGGAGTGGGGGCAGCAGGACACCCAGGCACCCTACTTATGTCTTTTCTCCATTTGGGTTCTTTGAACGATGTCACTTTCTCAGGGATAAGCACTTCCCATCTTCCAGGCACAGGAGGGTGTAGGGATCTCCCAAGCCCTCCAGGAAAGGCATGCATCAGATGGGACCGTCTCTGAAACAGAGAGGCAGGAGTCACAGAGCAGCTTGTTGGCAGAGAGCGGAAGGCAATCCAACTCCTGCCAGCAGGAACTTACTCCGTACAACGCCTAGGCTATGTTTGTTGGGAATCTGGAGAGGAATTCTCAGGTGAGGAGCGGAGTCAAGAAGAGCAACAGTAAGGGTCGGGCAGAAGTGGGCAGAAACAGCCCAGACCATGTGCAGGTGAGTGCTCAGAAGCAAGCAGGGCTCTGCAAAGCCCAGGAAGGCTTTCTGCTGGAGGGGAAGTCTGGCTTCTCCATGAGATTGATCCCATCTATTCTGGGAATGGAGAACAAAGGCCATGGGCAAAAGAAGACTGGAAGGAAATCAATTAATTGGGATCTGATCTGGGCAGAGAGTCCTGAGACCTGAGGCCAAACCCAAAGTGCTGAATGGGCAGTGAAGTTTTGGCTTATCCTGGGGGCACTAAGTAGCCAGGTTGGTTCAAGAGGGCTCTCAGGAGGTACCATGTGGATGAGGAAGTGGCAGGGGTGAGACTGGAGACTGAGGCCTGGGAGGAGACTGAAGGAGGCTGGAGGCTTGTGCCCATCTGTCTAGAAGGGGTCAGCTCTGCCTGTAGGGGCAGAGGGGTGGAATAGGGGTGCCTGCCCAGATCTCAGACTCCCAGCAGGATGGGTGTAGAGGTAGGAGTACCAGGCCTGCTCTGCCAAGAAAAGGTAGTTGTTGGTGCAGCTTTGGGGAAGGAGCCAGAAGCCTCCCCAGGAGGGTGCTCGGGTCCTGGCCTTGCTGCCCCCAGATGGAACCCCCACTACCCAGTCACACATAGCTGACTGCACCGCCTGGCATCTCTGGGGTGTTTTTCTTCTTAAGATTCCTGCCCACACATCTCCCTGGAGGACATCACTCTTCTGGCCTGCCCTGGGCTTCTAGATTTCATTACCTCTAATGAGCCCATTGGAGGCTGAGCGAGGCAATTAGGAGCGCCCGGCCGTCTCGTAACCATGCTCAGAGTCAGATGGGCATGCGGCCCCAGCACACAACACCCGCTGCCTTGCAGCCCCATAATGACAGAGAGAAAGTCGGGAATTAATGAGGACGGGAAAATTAATCAGAGGTTGCTGGGCTGTGTGCTTTTCTCTGCAAGCCCACTGCAGGTTGGGAGCCTCAGACCCCCTTGGCTGGTCTCACACTGTAGGGGAGGCTGCCCAGGGCAGAGTCAAGGGAAGAGTTGGAGGCTGGAGGATGAAAGCTGAGTTCTGGCTCTGCCACTTACTGTGTGACCTGCGGGTGGATATATAACCTTTCTGAGCCTGGGGTCCTCCATCTCCTATAGAAGACAATAATCTGGGGGTTGTCGTGCTTCATCCATCCCATGGCACAGTTAGAAGGCAGGGCCCTCTCCCCCGCTGCCAGCTCACAGTCCTACCCGCAAAGGACTGGAAAGTACCCTCTGATGATCGCCCAAGGCGGTGTTCCTGGGAGCAGAAGGTGAGCTGCTCTGCCTTCAGCAGCCTCACAGCCCTTCCCAGATACACTTCTAGGAAAGAGAGGAGAGGGCCTGTTAAACAGGTGGAGCATAGAGGCCAATGATGGGGCCATAGGTGTGTTTGCTTTTCCAGCTTGGGAGTGTAACTTGGAGGGCAGGAAGGAGAAAGCCTGGGAATTCTAGTTAGGGCTGGGCAAAGGTGGGTGCTGGGGGCCAGGCTGAGGGTGTAGCTACCTATGTAAGTGGGTAGGCCCTGAGGGCTGGCTCGCCTGTGCTCCTGCCCCATGCCCCCTCCTGGCTTCAGCTGCTCTGGCCTACGGTGAGCCCTGGGATGTATGGCGTTGGGACATCACCAGAAGGCAGTAACAAGCTTCACAGCACATCCAGAAACAGCTGTGGGAGCATTTTGTTTTGAGGATGCAGATTTTACAAATGTGTTTTCAATCCCCTTCTAAGAAAATATTTACATAAAGAAAATGTAGCCCTCTAGCCTCCTTTCCCTGATGATTAGCTCTTTATTTGGCACTGGGAACGGCCAGTGCATGAGAAGGGAGTGGCTCTGACTCCTGATGGGTGCAGGTGGGAACAGGTGAGCGCTGGTGGGTGTAGGTAGGCTTGAAAGAAAGGGGACTGCAGAGAAGAGGCCCTAGAAGGCTGGGTGCTCTTCAGGGTCCTCTGAGATCCTGCCTCAGGTGACCCTCCCAGGAGAAGGGCACGGGCATATAAAAGCCCTTCTCGGGGCCTGGGAGGCTTCCTCTGGGCCAACTGAGTCCCAATGCCTATTGCTCCCCTAGTCGGGGCCCTGCCAGCTCTCAGACCTGGGAGAAACCTTTAGAGGAAAGGACAAGCCTGACTGTAGGGCAGGGAGGGACACGAGATTGGGTGAGGGCTCATCCAGAATAACTGGGACCCAGGCTGGAGGACCCAGGCTGGAGCTGGTTTCAGAATTAGCCTTCTTGCCATGGGGCTGCTTTGAGCATAGCCCCGTCCCCCCTGGGCTGCTGCTGAGATCCGGAGGACCTACCACACCCCACAGGCACAATCTGGGCAGTGGGAAGTGTCCCAAGGACCACAGGAGAGATCTTCTCACCATAGTTGCACACAACTTCTCTGAAGATGTCCTTCAAGGCTTCCAAGAACAAGGCCTTGGCACCGGTGACACCCTGGCACACTCAGGAATGCCCACCCCTCTCCGCACCTGTCTTCCTCCAAGGTGGCTCCTTGCAGAAGCCCTGGCCTCTGCGTCCTGCACAACCCCAGGGCCTGGGAACTCACATGGAGGAAGAAGGTGTTGGAGAAACTAGCTCTTCTACGGTGGGTCAGGAAAAGGCAAAGGGTGGGGGGGCATTCAAAGGGAGAAAACAGAAATGGACTCTCCTGGCACAGGAATGAGGATGGATGTGGAGCTCCCAGACGTGGGGGAGTAACGGAGCGGCTGTGCCTAGTCCCAGCCAGCTGCTCTGGCTCCGAGGAGGTCCCGGCTATTTCCTCCACCTGACCACCCCTACTCCACCCTGGAGACTCAGCCCCACGTTGCCCTCTTCCCTGGGGAGCCTTCCTTGAGCCCCCAGTTGAGTCCTGCTTGCCATATTGCAGTATGTGTGCCCCCTAAAGCCAGCCCACCCACAACAGCCTGGGAGCGGCACCCCATTCATCTCCTAACCCCTGGGCCCAGCACAGGGTGTAGAAGCCGACCAGAAAGGTAGAGCAGCTGGTGAAAAACAAGGAGCATCAGAGTCCTGCCTTAAACCCAGCCCGTTCCCTGCTGCCAGGCTGCGGTTTGGGCTGGGCCCCTGCTTGGCTTCTTGGGGGCAGGAGTGGGTGGCTGGGTGAGGGCAGGGGCTCATGTTCATGCTAATTGGGCAAGCCTGTTGGCTGTGCCACCATAAAGGTTGTCCTGGTTGCTCTAATAATGAAATATTTTATAACATCAAATATTCCTTCTTATTAACCCCCAAAGGTCAGGGAATTGTACCTTTTTTGTTTCCTAGGTAATTTGGTCTGTCCTTTAGTTAGTAAAGGAGGCCTGCTCCTGTCTCCAGTGGCTGGTGAGAAGGACCCACATCTGACTGGGCCCTTCTGCTCCTCCTGCAAGCTCCCTGATTGCCTCAGTTTCCTCATCTCTGCCATGAGTTAAGTTTGACTCAGTGAGGTGGGGAGGTGGGGTTGGGGAGGGTGTTCTGAGCTCCTTGGAACTGAGAATGAGGGCTCAGTCTGTTTAGGAGAGCCTCACCCCGACCTCATGCCCTCCGGGCCTAGAAGCCCTGGTCCTGCTTTAAGCCCCCAGCAAGCCAGCAGTAGAGGGGACCTTTTTACAGATCCTGTTCTTGGAGCTTGTGAAAGATGAGTTTCTAATCGCCTGCCTGCGTGGTGTTAATAGCCCTTTCCCTCCAGAAATATATAGCCCTCAAAACGCTCAGCCCTTGTGTAAGGCAGTGGCAACTTACATAAGTAGAAATTAGAGAAGTGGAAAGCTCTGTTTAATTGGAATAGCGTGAAGTAGGAAAACAGTAGCAACAGCTGCCTTTCTGGGAGGCTCACCCTGCACCAGGCACTGCTCATTTGATCTTCACTGATTTTGCAAAGGGAGTTTTGTTTCAATCTCCACTGTGCAAATGACACAACCAAGGCTCTCTGAGGTCAAATGTTCTGACATCTCACAGGTTACACTAGATGGAGCTGAGCTTTGAGTATAGGTGCCTCTCACTCCTCTCTTTTTCTGCCACCTTTACTGGAAACGGTGCAGTTCTGACTCACAGCCCAAGATCCTGTCTACACTGGATGCTGTGAGAAGAACTGGCCTTGGAGTAGATACAGGGTGAGGGTGCAGGTGTAGCCCTGCCAGGGTGGGCAGTGGTGGGGGAGCAGGCCTCAGTGCCTGGCCCATGCCTTGCCCCCCTCACAAGGGGTGGCTGGGCCTGTTAGCAGACCTTAGGTGGAAAGCTGCCCATGATAAATGTGGCGAGTTTGGACAGCTATCAACGTGGACTAGAGAAACCCAATGAGCCCAAAAACACCCTTTGCACAAAAATCTGTTTAGAAACATCGACGGGAAACCAAAGCCTGCTAGCAACTTAGGCTTGTCCCACTCCCTTCTTTTGAGTTCATGGGGCCCAGTTATTTAAGAACAACCACCCAAGATCAACTTTAGAGCCACTTTTCCCTGCAAGAAGAAGGCAGAACGCTCGAGAGGAACATAAGGAGGAGAAAAACACGGAACCTTCTCTGACGGGATCCGCGTGCCTCTTGCCAGGTTTACACTTTGAAATGAGAAGCAAATGTTGGGAAAACATGTCAGACGTTCCAGGCTCCGAAACCAGCGGGCGGCTGGGAGAGAAACAGGGAGGGGGCGGGGACAGGCTGCATGAAGCTGGCGGCTCTTGTTGGAGGGGCCTAGGCAGGAGAGCCTTGCGGCCCCCAGATGGGCAGTGGTTCCATGAGGCCACACCTGGGCAGCTGGCTCGGGAGCCTGACCAGAGCAGGTGGCCAGGTGGTCACAGATACTACTTAGTTCAAGGACTAGGGGATTTAGCCTAGAGACAGGAAGACTGGGGTGTTGGGCTCGGGACACATATAAGAACTGCCTTCCCAGGTCTGCAAAACTCCCACGGGCAGAAAAGTCAGATAAAGTTCTGGAATTAAAGGGCACACTCAATTTGCCTGTTAGGCCTGGTCCTCTGTCTCTCACTTTCCTCTGAGGAACAAGCTCCTGGGAGCCCCTGTGACTTTTCCCTACACCCTGCCATGACTTGAGAATAGGCCAAAACCCCCCTTCTCCCAGAAGCCACAGGAGGGTCCCCCTTGTGAGTGGGCGTGAACAGCAGGGGCAGGTTCCTGAGGGCACTGCACCCACTCACTCCTTGTGGGCGTGAACAGCAGGGGCAGGTTCCTGAGGGCCAGGTCATCCCTTTCTTAAGGAGTCCATCTCTGGCCTCCTGTGCCCTCTGTTTCCCTGTATGTAAGTGAGCTGCCACTACACTAACTGCCCAGAGGCCTCTGTTCTGACAGCTACAGAAGGCTCCCCTGTGCCACAGCAGGTGGTCAGTTGTGCCTCACCTGCAGAAGGTGCTTGGGGCCAGCTGGGCTGGGAGTGAGCACCACCTCCCTGGAGGTCTGTTGGGGGGACAGTTTCAGGTGGGAGTTGAGATGAGCATCCCAGCTCAGATATCTGCAGTGCTCAGGCCCAGGTGGGAGCCGGGAAACTGAGCAGACCTGGCTTGGCCTCACAGCTCAGCCACTTCCTAATGGAGAAGACCCCGGGAGGAGACCACTTGGAGTCCCAGAGTTCCAGGCACCAGAGGGCTCCCATCTGTCACTGGGGGTTTGCAAGGATGGAGGCACTGGCTGTCCCCCAGCATGTAGCCCCCACCCTGGAACCCAGCTCTGGGTGTAGCATACGAGGCGTGAGGGTGGCAGGGGTCCCAGCATTCAGGAAACCCTCTCACCCACACCACTGCCGGGCCTCCCCCTCCCCACCATCTGCTGTACCGGGCACGCCCTCCTCAGGCAGACGTGCTCATTTCTGACTACTTTGGGCTCCCAAGGTGTTCCGGAGGCAAATGCTACAAATTGGGGTGGCCCCGCGGCAGGGGGATGTGGACCTAGTGGAAGACCTGGTGCTAGGAGCCAGGTGGCAAAGTGGAGGCACTTATGTAACTGGCACCCCACCAGGCCGTGCAGCCCAGCACACTGATACCCACTCACGGCAGTGCGAGCACCCTTCCCTCCTAATGAGCCTCTCAGCCTGCTTCCTGCAATAAGCTGAGTATTTTCTTGTGCTTCAGTGGAGATGAAATAAGAGAAGTAGGTACATGGCTGGTACAGGGTGGCAAATGATTCTGTGAGCTGAACTTTCTACCATGCCCAGACTACTCTTCCCAAACTGGACATGTCAGGGAGAGGGAAGTCTTCCTGGGAAAATGCAGGCCTGGGAAAGACAGTCTGGGGCAGTAGAGAGTCCTCTGCTTGCCACAGCCTACCGTGGGTCTCTCTGGATCTGCCTTTTTTCCTCTGCAGAGGGGTTAGTGAGCCAGGCCTGAGGCTGCTGCCATGAGAATTAAATAAGAAATCAAGGCACGGATGTTCTATAGACTCACAAGTGGCCATGTAGCCCCCAGAATGACATGGTAATTTTCTCAGCAGGAGGCTCCATCTACAAGCCCAACTTCTCTCATTGGCAGAGAGGGTCCAGGCACAAGGATTATGCCTGGGACTTCTCACCCTGCCCTTAGTCTGGGCCTGCAGGTTCAAGTGTGAGCCAAGGTTGCTGGCTTTCTGAAACACCATTAGCCCCCAGCACTGTAGGCCACTAGCGGCTCTGCGAGGACCAGAGGCCGGGCTCAAGCAGGACTCAGGCACCTGGGTTCAGGGCAGATAGGCCTTTCCCATGGGTGAGTGAGGCCCCAGCATGGGCCTGGACTGTGTAGAAGGGACAGGGCCATCGCCAGCCAGGGCAATCCTGTCTGCAGCAGCTCTGGACAGGGAGACCCCTATGTACACAGGGTCTCGGGTGCAGCATGGCCTTTGGCACTGGCACTTAGTGCTTGCTGCTTCAGAGACAACCAGGGGACAGTCGGGCTTTCTGCTCTGCATAGAAACAATGACCACGATAAGCATGGGTGCCAGGGTGCTGAGGCTTTAGTGAGACACACTCCAGCCAGGACCCAGCGTGTCAGCTGCATGCTGCATCTGACACAAGTCAAGCACGTGTAGCCTGACGCTGAGGACAAGAGCTCAGTTCTCACTGTCCCCCTCCCTGGGTTTTGCCTGCCCGTGTCAGCCCTAAAATGGAGCCTTCCTTGCACATGGGGAAAGGCATCTGGAGGGGAGAGGGAGGTGTCCCTTTTTCATTAAAGTTCAATAAATCTGGACACGGGGATGTTCATCACAGCAGAAAGCTGAGTGATTTGTACTAACAGATGGCAAGCTAACACGAGTCGATTTTTCATGACATTCTGGTGAAGTTGTGGCCCAGGCTCCTGGAGTCGGTTTGTCTGACTCTCTGGGGCCTTCTTCTTAAAGAGAGAGCACAGAGGCCTCTGGTGTTTACCAGAAATTCTACTCTTCAAATTGCTCCCACTCTGCTGGAGGCGAGTGGGCTTTGGAGCCCATCTGCCTGCCGCACCCATCACACTGCAGGCCATTCGGGTTCTGGCTGGTGCCCCAGTGAGCACATCTTGCCTTGCCGTACTTCCTGGGTATGTGCAGAGCTATGAGGCACATCTCCCATCCACCGAACATCCACCTCAAAGACTGTCTCCTCCAAGAGGAGACCCAAAACCTCTTGGCTTCCCCAGTCCCTGCCAGAAATGGCCTTTTCCTTCTCCAGACTCCAGGTCTCCTCCTGGTGACCTCCCGGTGTGTCATTCTTGCTCCTAAGACTTTGTTCCACCCACTCTGTTCTGAAAGTAGGCATTCTTTGGAGTGGGGTGGGCATCTCAGATCACAAGAATTGAGGTTGAAGTTTTCTAATGGGAATCACAAAGATCCCAGGGGGTTCCCTGCCAAAGGTTCTGGGTGGTTTTTAACCAAAGTCCAGAAAAAAAAAATGTAACAGATGGCCTGAGAGCACCTGGACTAAAAAAACAGTGGTCCAGGGACTACCATTTTGGATCAAGCAAGAATCAAGCCTATTTTCTGCTTTGATGGTTTTGCTAAGCTGGTAAGCTATGGGCAGGCAAACACAGATCCTTTCTGGCTTTCAGCATGATATTGAGTTGATAGGGACCCTAGGGCAGCTGTGGATACAAGAGGGAACTATGAGGTCTTTCAACAAAATCACAAAGAAAATGTGGATCTGTGACTGTAACTGGTCCCACCAGCAGGCCTTCCCTGCCCAGCCCCGTGGCTTCCTTGGTTGGTTGGGGAAAGATAGAAATCAGATTTCCCAGCCTGACCAGACCCAGAGCTGGGGGACAGTCTCCCTTCAGGGGTGATCTGCCAGCTGTGTGCGCACGTGTGTCGTGGAGCTATGGACTTAGCCAGTGCTCGGTCTGTGTTGATCAGACTGGAATCTACATCCTGATGGACTAAGGTGAGGGTGACATCCTGACACTGAATGAGGGGACAGCAAGGTCAGTGTGGGAAGGAATGTTCCTGCTCCTCTCAGCTCAAGCCCTGTTTCCAGGTGACCGGGAGTGACATCCCTGTAGAAGCTGCCCACCCACAGACCACGCTGCTCTTAGGGACTGAGTCACATCCTATTTAGTAGCTTGGGGATGGTTTTGCTTTGCAGTTAAGTAACCTTTAGTAAGGTCATTAAAAACAAAAAACAATAAAAAAGCAAATGAAGTAACCACATGGCAGTGTTGTTGCCAGGGAGGCCCTGGCCAGAGATGATGGCATCCCCTCCGGGTCTGGCTGCAACACCAGCTAGAGCCCCTGCTGCTTCCAAAGGGTCTCTGGTCAATAGTTTTCCAGACTTTAGTCATTTCTACTTGCCAAAGTTGGAGTTTGTCTGCTTCCTGCCACAGATGCTGCCCAGGTCCTGAGAGTCAGTCTGGGGAGTCTGAAGAAAGGGGAAGGTTAGCGGGTAGATTCTGGGGCCATGGTTGTGCTTAGGACCCTAGAGGTTGGAGAAGGGGGTGAATACACAATGGTAAGTTTTAGGGCTTGGAGAAGATCTTGGGCCCTATCTGCATAAAGGGACCTTTATTTTTATTTATTTGTTGATTTTTTTTAGAAGCATGATCTTTCTGTGTCATCCAGGCTGGAGTGCTATGGTATAGTCACTGCAACCTCCAACTCTTGGGCGCAAGTGACCCTCCTGTCTCAGACTCCTGAGTAGCTGGAACTACAGGCGTGTGTCATTGCACCTGACAAAGATCCCTTTATGGTGACAGATGGATAGTGACAAATCATATCCATTCTCTTGCCTCATCCTTATGGTAGCTCCAGGGTCGAGGTGTAGACAGTGTTGGGTCCACTTCGGGAGCAGGAAACTGAGGCTCAGAACAGTGAGATGGCTGTCCAAGAGCAGGTGGGGTGAGGTTAGGGTTGAGGCAGGCCTTCTACATCCTTCTCCACTCTTTCCTCTGTGAGGATGTCTGATGGGCTGTATTCTACGGCTGAAACCCTTCCCTGAAACTGTGCTCATGAAAAAAATTGAAGGCAAAGACTTCCATTTCTGAACAGGGTCTGCCTTCTCCTTCTAGTGCATTCTTCCCTGGACCCCACTATACAGGGTCCCCACACACACAGTACTCCAGCACTAGCACTCCCCCCCCCCCACTGCCTCGGCTGCTCTTACCTGCCCGTCTTCACAATTCAGTGTTCTGGAACTTTCACCAGTGCTGCTTCAACTTCAACTGATTGATCACCAAAGCTCATCTCTCCCAGGCTTTCTAGTTCTTAATCTGGACATCATAAGGCCATGGACAAATCCGTAGGATGAAGGCCAGGAAAGCTGAGTTCTAGGACTTTCCAGTAACCAAAAGCATAATCTTTAACAATAAAGAGACTTACAGGTTTGAGGATGGTTTTACAAAAGCTGAAGGGCTCCAAAGCAGAATGTAGACTTTCAAGTCTCCGCCTGACCGTGCTGTACTGTCTGTGTCATGTTTTCTCTCCGAGCTTTCACCTTCTCACCTAAAATTGATAGGGCTGTGATGAAGCTTGAGCAAGACAATGTGGTACTTAACACAGTGCTTGGTGCGTGTCAGGTGCTTTCATCTATCCACACAGTCACCCACCAGTCCTTCCACCCCCTTAACCATTCTTCCACCCATCCACTCTCCCCTCTACCCAAACATCCATCTCTCTACTTACCCATCCGCCCATCCATTCTCCTATCCATTCTTTCATCTATTTGTCCTTCTGGTCCATCATCCTTAGTCCTAGATGATGTCACAACTTTAGATTTCTGTAATCTGAGTTCAGTGCTCTTACAACTCACGGCTGCCTCTCAAATTCAACCTCCTGCTCCACACCAGAGACCCTGTCAAAGGACCCTGCAGAAGGCCCTCTCCACTGTCCTTTGACAAAAGATGTATCTGGAGAGCTTCATGATCTGCTTCACGCTACAGTTTCTTCCTCTTACCTCCCCTCTGACCCTCTTCCCTTGCACACCCACATTCCTAAAGATCTTGCATTCTGGCGCTGAGAAGTAGAATATAGAGTGGTTGTGCTTTCTTACTGTGGCTCCTGAAATACAACGGAACAGAGAAAATCCATTGCCACTCGGCCCCTGTCACAAATACAAAAGCCATGGAGATCTGGAACGCCCAAGTCCCCACACCAATTGCTATTGAGGACAAGTTTAAGCTGAGAATTGCACAGAACAACCCAAGATGAGAGTGTTTAATTTTTTTTTTCTTTTTCTCTTTTTCAGTGGTACTTGAGACTGAAGTTCTCTTCAATATGTCAGGCTTTTCAAAAAATGATTAAAATGCACCAGATTATTAAAAAGAGCTGCTCAGACTTAATTTAGCAAACTGTAACATTTTTATCATTTTTATAAAGCCCGTTTTAATGAAAACCATCTGCAAAGAGACCAAATATCGAGGCTGAAATCATGTTTCCTCTGTATTTGTTATCCCTAAAGATGTTGTTCCCAGATTTTACAGAAATAATAAATTTCATTTAGAAGTTTGGGCCTTTGCAGCAGTGCCACACATCTCTGAATTTTCCAATTTGCAGCGCAAGAAGCTAATCCCACTGTAATTTTTCATACTTGCCAATTCTCGACCACAATTTCATACTTTCCTCGCCTCTTTGTAAATGTAGTACTTGCAGCAACATTCGACCCAATATGTTTATTTTACATGGGCCCGAAAAATGTTGTTCTAATCAGCATAAACATATTTTCTCAGTGACAAAATGTTTTCATCCTGCTGCCCCTGATTTCACAGGTCACTGCTTGTTGCTGTTTCCCACGAGCAGTCTCCTCAACCTACTGTGCACTGGACAGGAGGCGTCCAGGCGGGATTTGCCCCGCACAGTGTGGGATCTGTCTGGGCCTTGTGTGTGCCCGCCAGGCCTCGAGCCTGTCCTGATCATCCCTCTAGTAACACCTCGTTAGCAGAGGTGAGACTTCCATCCTCAGAAATTATGGCTACCATAAAACTACCTTGAAAGTGTTTTCTCAGGTCCAAGGTCTGTTACCTGCCTTGGTGCCCCCCCAGCCTTGCTCCACGTTGAAAACAGAGGTGGCTGAATCTTGGGAGCCCCGTGAGGTGGGCTGGTTCCTGAGGTCACGACTTATCCTGTTGGAATTAAGCCTGGGATCCAATGTGGGGGGAGGCTGGAGTCACACTCACCTTGTTTGGCCCCTCTGGCTTCTAAGGTCTGGCTACAGAAGTCAGGAGGGGTCACCAGGCAGGTGATTCCTCCCTGGCTCCTTCTGGAGGCCATGTTAGCTCAGGGATCTCTGGAGACCAGAAGAGGATTTGGAGAGGACAGTAGAGCCCACAGCATACAAAGAGCACCGATCCATCTGATCTGCCACAGCAGACACTCATCAACAGACAGGAGTGTGTGGGACAGTCCCATTTCTGTTCAGCAATCTGGCTTTGACTGGGTTCTGAAGGAAACTTCTAGTCCTTCCTCTCGGGGAATTGAATGAGAGGGAAAGCAGGGCCAGGGCCAACCCACTGCGGTGAGTCAACCTCCCAGGACGGTTTGCATCTCCCACTTTGCACACAGCTCATCAGCTTTGTAGGTGTCATTGTTCCCAGTTCGCACTGAGTGCCCCGTTTTTATCGAGGGCTGGAGTATAGTAACCAGCCAGCCTGGCCTGAGGAGTTTCCTGAGATGCAGGACTTTCAGTGCTCAAACCAGGAAAGTTCCGCAAAAACCAAGGAGGCAGGCCATGTTTGTGCCTCCTCCTTTGCTGAAAAGTGGCTTTCTGTTGGAGGTCCAAGTTGAATGTCTCTCCTCGGCCATGTTCCCAGAGGACGGGTGCCACAGCACTTTCTATGTCACATCATAAGTGTTCCCAGCTGCCTCTAAGTGTCAGGGAACGTTCTTCCCACTGGAGTTAGGCAGACCAGCATGTTATTGCCCGTGGAAATGCTCAATGCTCAACACCAAGGGCCTAGTGACGGCCCTTCCCAAGAGCCAGTCCTCCTGACTCTCCTATGTGAGAAAAGACAGAAGCCAGAGAGGATAAGACTTGTCTAAGGTCACTCTGTGAGTTGATGCCGTAGGCCATACTGGGGACAAGACAGACCCTGGGTCTCTGACACCACAGCCCAGGACTCTCTCCTTCCCTCCCCATACCAGACCCTGCCCCCCAAAACTTCCCTCACTCTTCCCGGTTAGGCCAACTTTTAGTTCATCTGAGGTCACTGAGAACTCCACACTTCTTCCATCACGCCCAGCCTCCTTCTCCCATCAATGCAAATACCCCTGACTGGCCCTACCGCCAAACTAGCAATCTTCTGAACCCTGTGCTGTGAAGAACAAAGGTCCAATTCAGCCTCCCGGGTGGGAAAGGGATCTCATTAAGGCCCTGGCAGCCAACGTGGGGGCCGAGGTATTGTTTTTAATGGAAAAACAAGAATTTACTCTTATGTGTTAGATTAAAGGCTTTATCCAGGGGAATTAATCGGATTGCTACTGGCCTTCAGTCGAGTAGCCTTTGACTTCCCATCCTCAGAGAAGTCACGGACCAGAGGCGCAAAATTGGTTCATTTCTCTTCTGGTATTTAATGAAGCCCCAGACAGCTTTCACGTGGCATCTCCTCCCCCGGGCAGCTGTGAATTACCTCTCACCTGCACTGGTGACAGTCTCGGAGCAATCGCCAGCCTGCCCCCCTATACCTGCTAATCCATCTAGCACATTCTGCCAGATTCATCATCCAGAAACCCAGCTCTGGTCACGAACTACCATTGCTCAGAAGCCCTCTGGGTCTGCCCACTGCCTCCAGAATAATGTTCAAACTCTCCGGTCCCCGGAGCTCCAGTTTCAACAAACTTTAACTTTTCATTGGAATATAATACACAGCCAGAAAAGTACATGGAGCATAGGGACACATATTGAATTTTCACGCAGTTGAGTGGCATACTCCTTTTGTCAGCCTCTAGAACAAGAAACAGAACTTCACCAGCGCCCCAGAAACCTCTCTTCCACCTCCTTCCTTCAGGTTGGCACCCCTACACCCCAGGGGTGACAATTACCCTGCTTTCTACACTATTTTTTAAGACTGTTTTTGCATTTTTATATGAAATCATACAGAATGTTGCGTACCTTTTTTGGTGTATGGTTCAACAAGCTTTAAAACATTCTTTCTCTCTTCTAGCTCTGCACATCCTACACTGCCAGGAAACAGGCCTCCCAGACAGGAGCCCTGTCCCCTATGCATTACCAGCACCTCAAATCCTTGGCAATCAGGTTATAGGACCCTCTTCTTCAGGAAGCCCCTCTGGATACCCCTGTGTCCTGAGAGCTACCTCATGTGTAGAAACTTTTCTCACCTTGTCCCCTCCAGGTAAAGTGTGAACCTCTGGTTAGATAGGGACCTTCTCAGGGCTGGGGACTTCTAGGAGCACCTGTCTGAGGACCTGTCACACAGTGAGGAGGCGGTGGTTTATGAAACAAGCCCATAAATGAACAGCGCTTGCCGCTCAGTTGCTGAGGTCCCTTTTCTTCCTATAATTTGGTGCATCCCGTCTCAAGGCACAAGTTTGTTGTCACTGTCTTCACGGATCTGGGATGGTGAGGTACTCTGCTGGGAAAGAAGGAGGGATCAGAGAGAAATGGGAGGGAAGAAGAGGAGTGATTAA
The DNA here is from genome assembly GCA_963574655.1 of Perodicticus potto. Taxonomy (NCBI): domain Eukaryota; kingdom Metazoa; phylum Chordata; class Mammalia; order Primates; family Lorisidae; genus Perodicticus; species Perodicticus potto. Next base: position 11,102 of record CAUYRH010174859.1, on the reverse strand, counting down.
TTTTTTTTAAGTACCTACCCTGTGGCCACTTGGTTGTTTTTATCTCACTCAATTATGTCCACAACCTCCTTAGATGAGTTCAATTTCGCTATAACCTGTGTGAATCAGAGTAGGTGACTGGACATTTCTGAGCCTCTGTTTCCTCCTCTGTAGAGGGGGAATCATGGAACTCACCTTGCAGGGCTGTAGTATGGCCTGAGGCTCTGTGCACAGAAGTTCTTTCTGGGTCATAGCTGTGACCATAACCTTGGTGTCCTGTCTGCCTCTGACCTCTGGAGGAAGGAAACTCAGGAAAGCTCCTATCCTCAGAAGCAGCTCAGGAGATCAGGAGATGGCTAGAAAGGTTTTTGCATCCCCACAGCCACCCCAGTTTCTTTAGGAGAATCTCAGAAGCTCTCTTCTCATTTTGCAGGCCCTGCTGAGCATGACCCAGCTGAACATGCCTGCGAGCCCCTCGTTCGATTCCTTCAAAACTGGTCCAAGGTGAGGGTCCTACCCTGGGAAGAGGACAGAGCCATGGTGGCTCTAGACATCCCCAACATCTCTGCCCCAGAGGTCTGGAAGGCCCCAAAGGAGGGGACACACTAGGACTGCTGAGAAGCTGCCCAGAGCTTTAAAACAATGCTCCACAAAAACATAAGAGTCAGGCTGCTGCTCAAATAGAGAAAAGTCCGGCTAGGCGGAGCCTCCAGTGCACAGTTCCTAAGGAAACTTCTCCCCACCACACCTTCACCGTCAGTGACCAAGACACCCCAGAGTCCCATCTTCCCCTTGGCAAAAATCTATCAAAGTTAGTTCCTCATTTCCTACCAGACGAATGTCCTAAATGAACAAAAAATGTCATAAATTACAAATAACTAGAGTATTAGAAAAGAAGAAAAATGCTAGACTCTCAGATGGAGGAAACCTTCCCAAGAAAGATACAAAAATGAGGCTGTAAAGGAAAAAAATAACCAGTGCAAAATCATGAGACCTCTGAGTACTGATACACACCCCCTAACACTCATACACGGACTAAAAATAAAAAGTAAATGACAGACTAGAGGAAATATTTGCAATGTTTCTGATAGACAAAGTGGTAATACCCTTAATCAAAAAGGCTCTTGCAAATTAATTGAAATAGCTCTCAATAGAAAAATGGACAAAGGCTCTAAATAGGCAATTCACAGAAGAAGAGTAAAAATAGCAATAAACATCTGAAGAGCTTCTCAACCAGGGAATTTTAAATTACAAAATGAAACAATGAGATTTGAAGTTCTTTTTGCCTGTGACTTTGGCCCAAATGTTTATGTTTGGCAGCCTCCAGGGCTAACAGGGTGTCAGCACGCTGTGTGCGTGCATGTGCTGGGGAGTGTGCTTTGGTAGAATATTCCACAACATAAAATGCACGAATCCACGGACACAGCAATCCCACTTGTGGGGTCTGGCATTACTCCTAGTAATGTTTTTCTTCTGATCTCAGCCAGACATGTCTGGTCCACTCATGCCTTGTTCACCTTTAAAGCACTCACTTTAAACCCCTAAAAGTGAGGCACGACCCTACCCCTCATTGTATGAAGTGGGGGGGGCTAAAGTAAGCCAGTGTTCTGGGAGCCCCTGATGCTGTCTCATCTCCCCGCAAAGCTCCTTCCCTGCCTCAGGCCCTCCTCTTCCCAGAGTAGACACCCCCAGATCTCGTGCACTAGCTGCATGCCTGCATCTGGGTGCAGTCACAGCTCTCACAGTGGTTTCAGTGGCTGCTCCTGGGTCTGGGGGCTTAGAGGCCCCAGCAGGGCAGGCTTGTGCAGCCTTTCCTGTACATGAGTTGATGTAATCACATGCTCAGGGGCTGGGGTTGGGGGGTCCAGGGGTGAGCTCCTACAGCCTCACGGTCAGGTCCAGGACCCATCAAAAGTGGCCAATTCTTCAGGCCTGGGGTGTAGGATGCCACCGTCTCCAGCTGTCCACAGCTTCTCGGGAGAAACTCTGCTGGTGGTCGTTGGGTTCACACCATGTCACACCACACCAAGCCACACTATGCCATGCCACACTACATGTGTCAGCCTGGGAGGGTTGGGCTGGGCACTCTGCCCCTGTGGACTGGGTGTGAGTGTCAGGCCTCCCAGCCTGGCCCAGGGATGGGAAGAGAGGACAGTCCTTGCTCTAGGGCTCCTCCCCAAGCTCATGGTGTGTCAGGGGTGGGGAGCAGCCATTCACCCCTCCACTGTAGCTCACGGTGCCCCCACCAAGGGATCTAGTCTGGCGAGTGGCTACTGAGGGTCAGGGTTGGGGTTGGGGTGGGGCCTGGCATCCAAATGGTGGGAGGAGAGAAACCCCAGGATGAGTGGAGAAAGAGTCAGGCAACCTCCTAAGACTGATGGTGAAAAACAAAAAACAAAAGAAAAAAAGAAAGAAAAGGAGGGCATGGAGAAAAAGGAAGAAGGGAAAGGGGGAAAGGGAGGAAGAGAGAGGAGCAAAGGAGACACTGGACATGGGGAGAGGAAGGGAAACCAGAGGGGGAGAGAGACGCCGGGGAGGGGAAGAAAGGGAGGGAGGGATGCCTCTGAGGCCCTCCCAAGATAGCAGTACTTGTACTAAAAATTATTTGTTGTTTATCTGAAATCCCAACTTCACAGTGCATCCTTTTCCTCAGTTGCTACTCTGGCAACCATGTGACAAGGGCAGTCTCCACATGGGAGACTGTGAGCCTCTGGCTTTGGGCCGTGACAAATTGTTCTTTCCTTGGGTGTGGCAGTCAGGGTCTTACACAGGAAGAGCCAGAGGCTAATAATTAAACATCTAGCACCCCCTTGCCATCTTGGGCTGAATTTCAGCCCCACTCATCTCTTCAGCCTGGGCCAAGATCAAGGAATTGCACGTTCCTAGGAGGACCAGCGGGCTCAGCTGTCCAGAGCATAATGAGCTCCCCGTCGTGGGAGGTATGCCAGACCCAGCACCCAGCTGGATGGGGGAGAAGAAAGGAGAGCATAGCACCTCAGCTTGCCGGTGCATCTGGAATTGAAGTCACCAGGGACTCCCCTGGGAGAGATGCCACCAGAGCAGGGTGAGGGACATCAGGTAGAGGAGCATGTCCTGGGATGCCTGAGGTGTCTCAGGGCAGGGCGCCCTTAGGGGATATTGATGGGAGCTGTGTGGGTTTCCTATCACTGCTGTTACAGAGTTCTCCAAACTTAGCAGATTTCTACAACATTAACTTATTATCTTACAATTCTAATGGCTAGAAATTCAAAATAGGGCTTATGGGACTAAAATCAAGGTGTTGACAGGGCTGTGTTCCCACTGCAGGTTGTGGAGGACAATCCGCTTCCTTGCTTCTCCTGGCTTCTAGAGGCTGCCTGCATCCTCTGGCTGGTCGTTGCACCTTTCTGATCTTCCCTGGGCACATCTCCTTCTCTGACCCTCCACCCAGCCTCCCGCATCCTTTAGAAGGATCCTATGATCATACTGGGCTCACCTGGATAACCCAGGGCAATCCAGGGTCATCTCCTATCTTTAGGTCTTTAATCATATCTGTAAAGTCCCTTTGCCACATAAGATAATAGATTCACAGGGATGCCCAAGGATGAGGCTATGGGCATCTTTGAGGGGCTGTTACTCTCTGATGCTCTTATGAAAGGCAACTGGCAAGGCCGGATGTGCTCATCAGATGGTCTTAGAGCCCAGTTTCAGGGACCCACACCTTTTCTTGAGGCCTTGGGAAGCCGCTGATGGGTTTTAAGCCTGGCACCCTCCCCAGGGCCCTGGAGCTAATCTGAGTAGGGCCAGCCTCAGACCTTGCTGTTTGGAGGGGGAGGGGGAGCTGGGACGGCCTGCAAATGCAACAGTGGGATCCAGGGCCAGGGTCGCTCACCTCTGCTGCAGCCACAGCTCTGCTGGGAACACACGCATTACATTACAGCTGCAGAGTGTGTTTTCCAGCTTGATCTGGCACACGAGGGATGCCTGCTGCACACAGTCCTTCCAGGTCGGCCGAGTTGCTGTGGCATGATCCTGGGGCTGTGAGCTCTGTCTGTGAAGAGTGAGGTCTTTGACGCTGACTTGGGGGCAGGAGAGCTGAGTGTGCAGTCGACAAGGCCCTAGCCCAGCCCAGCCCCACTGATGTGGTCTGCTCTCCAGAGACCCTGGCACTTAGACCTCGACGTGGGAACCCCGCTGGCTGAAAAAGTCCAGCCGAGGTCACCAAGTGGCCTTCTCAGACTCAGCATGGTGGAAGATTCTGGGCTCAGCTCTTGTGTGGGGCCTCTGCCTCCTCCCCTTCATTTGTGCGTGTTTTTTTTTTTGACTTAGGATGTCTTTGGCTTTCCCCTTTCCTTGCAGAGGGTTGAGCCAAGGGCTGCATGTGTCCTGATGGGACTCCACATGCTTAGGTTCCACTGGGTCCCCAAGGATGGCCCTGTTTCTCTGAGTCTGAGGAGAATTCATTCAGGCCCACATCACAGCCCAGTTCCACTAACCATGGCGTCGGGTCTCTGGTCTCAGGGGGGCTCCTGCTGCCCACATCCCATGTGGCCAGATTTTCAAGTCCTTCTCTCTTTCCACGCCTTTCCTGTTCTTTGCTCCCTAAATTTTGCTCTAAGTTCCCCACCACAGAGACTTTGTTTATGACATTCTCTCCCCCAAACATTTCATGCTATTGTCCTGCCCCCAGCTCAAGCTCAGCATCCTGCACAGATCCATCACCCTTCTCTGAGCCTCTCTGGAACCTTCTTGTTCCTGTGGTGCATCTTGGGCTTTTCTACATACTCAGAACTTGGGTCTCTGACTCAGACATGGTAGTGGTTGCTGACTGTCTCAAGTATTTGGTGTCTGCACCCATCCTGCCCCAGGCCCAGCTCAGTGGTCTGGCACACAGGTGGGAGATGATGACTGTGGGTTTTCCTACATGGGGTCACTTTGGAAACTTGTTACTTTGAGATCAAGCAGTATTGCTATGACACCTACCCTCATAACCCTGGTGCCTAGAGCAGCACCTAGTGCCTGAAGGAGCTTCCATATAGTTACTGAGAGAAAGAGTTTGTCAGAGGATGAGCACCATCAAGAGTGGGTGACATGATTCTGAAGCCCTCCTGGGCCGGAGAGCAGTTCTAGAGGAGAAAAGCCAGGAAAAACCCATGTAGAAGGAGACATTTGAACTGGGTTGTGAAGGATGAGTAGGAGTCTGTGAGAAAGAGAAGAGGAAAAACAAGTGAGAACAAACCTTTGTAGCCCTGTGGCTCCTGAGGTCAACAAACCATAGCCTGGTAGCCAAATTCTGCCTGAGATCTATTTTTATATGGCCCATGAGCTAAGAATGGCATTACATTTTTGAAGGTTTGTATTTAAAAAAAAAAAAAGAAGAAGAAGAATATGCGATGGGGACACAGCTTGCAATACTTAAAACATTTACTCTCTGAGTCTTTATAGAAACATTAGCTGAGCCCTTCTTGCACAGGGGGAGGGTTTATGTGGGGCAGACCCCCTACTAGGAGGCTAGGGAGGGCTTAGGACAGAGGCTTGAGCCGATTTGCAGTGGGAGAGAAATGAATGCAGAGACACCACCTGGGACTGTGTGTTCAAGGCAAACCCTTGTCCTCTCTAGCCTTGGTGGGGGTTGGCCTTCTTTCACAGAAAGGCTGGAGAGCAGCATGAAATCATCACTGTCCTAGCTCGGGGGCCCACTACCCCTCCAGCCAGTTCTGTGACCCCTGGGCCTGGGAGGGAAAAGACTCCCACACTCATTTTTGATTTAGCCGTATTTTCCACCGGCTGGCTGAGTCTGGAGGGACACAGCAAGATGATCTTCCAAGCTTAGTAACGTTTCAGTTCTAATGAGCTGGAATTCTGGTGGTTTCTTTTAATCCCACTGTGTTTACCCCAATCAGCAATCAAAGGTTGGCGGGGATAGTTGTCATTTTTTCTGTGATTAGTGCTCTGGCAGGCGGGCCTGTCTTCCAGGAAAGCCCACTCTTTCTTCATCTTTGCATCAACTAATAGCATCTTTGGAGGCCCCAAGACAGCAGAATGGGCTGCAGAGGCAGCGGTGGGCACACCATGAATTCCAGGCTTCTGGTGCATGGACACCTGTGTGTCTGGCTGTGCTGGGTGGTGAGCTTCCTGAGCACGGAGGTCAGTTCTTAGTTATCCTCTTAGTTGAGGTCACCCCAGAAGGACAACCTGAGACAAGGTTTTAATGCAACTAACTACCTTATTTGGAAGGTGATCTCAGTAACCACAAATAAGATGCATTTCCAAGAGGCTACCACTGGTAGTAACCAAGACGTAGTCCTCTTGGGAACCACAGGAGTCAGTGTGGGCCATGCCCCAGGGCCACCCAGGGCTGGCATATCCAAAGACAGTGCTGCTCCAAAGGCTATAGACTCCCCAGTACCCTAGGCCAGCCATGTATGAGCAAAGGCAAAGTTTGCAGCTTCAAAGGAATCCCCTCAGGCACAGAAATGCAGCTCCCAGTAGCTGGATGGCCACAAGTGTGCTCCACACTGTCAGCTCTCGGCGTGCAGTGGCTCAGCCACGCCTGCTGCTGTCATGTCCTGTGCTCTCCTAGAGTCCTGCACCCATCCCACCCCCCCATGCATATTTGGACCTCCAAAGCTCTGTTTAATGGACGCAAAAAAAGGCTGTCACTCAGATGGTGTGATCTGCCTGGATTTCCTACATGCCTGCTTTGTTCCAATGCCCAGAGGACACTGACCCAGGCAGGTGTCACTACACAGAAGATGTTCAGGAAGGGTGCTCTGACTTCTAAGGTGCCCAAGTGATGTCTGGGTCAGGCCCATGCAGACCGGCCAGGCTGGGACCTCCACATCTAGTTACTGGGGGAGGACGCTTCTGATGGCTATGAGGACCCCTTAGGGGTAGGAGGGCAGTTGGCTCATGTTGTTGTAAAGTTCATACTGGCTGCTGGGCTAAGGTCCCATGAATACCAATGAAACTCAGTCCCTGCCTGAGGGGAGGTCTGGGAGGGTTGGGAAATGCCAGCCAAGTCACATTTTCTGCAGTGGCCCTTGTCACTGGGGCCAGGAAGAAATGCCTTCCTTCCCTCACAGCCTAAGTCCAGCTTAGGAGACACCTGCCTTTCTGTAATTGTGCTTGGACTGCATAGCAGCCAGCCATGTAGAATCAGGCCTAGGAGCTCACCTTACTGGCAAGCGACTGGACAGACCTCACTCCACCTGGGGAAAAATGCTGGCTTCTTCCTCCTAGATCTGTGCTGTGTGACAAATTGCCAGACACCGAGTGCCTTAAAACAACAAACATTTCTTTTCTCATAGCTTCCATGGGGCAGGAGTTCTGCATGACTGAGTGGGGTCCTCTGCTCAGGCTTTCCTGGGCCACAATCACCATTAGCTGGGTTGCATCCTGAACCAGAGGCACACCTGGGCAAAAATCATCTTCCAAGTTCATTTATGTTGCTGCCAGAATTCATTTCCTAGTGGCTCTAGAATCCATGGGGATTCTTCCAGGCCAACAAAAGGATGCAACCAATATCAGAGAGGCCCCAAGCCCTCTTTTAAGGACTTTTCTTTGATTTTCTTAGGCCCAAGTATAGTACTCATTTTGATGAACGCAAAATCAACTGACTTGGGTCTGTAACATCTCATCTTCCTTGCCATATTTTATTGGTTAGAATTAAGTTGCAGGTTCCCCCCGACAATCAAGGGGAGCAATTACACAGGGTATAAGCCTTATGAGGCAGGGGCTATTGAGGTTATCTTATGGTCTGCCTGCCAGACACTTCCTTCATTCATTCGGCCAAATGTCCCAAGATGCTCACCCCAGCTCCTGACCCCTGAAACAGGCTCTTGGTTTTGCTCCCATGAATGTTGCCTGCTGGCATCTGAAGTCCCTCTAGCTATAGTATCCTGAAGAGGGATGGATTCTGGAGGTGCTCACATTGGCTGCCTCTCTCTTGGGCTCTGGGGAGGGGTTGGGTTCGGTAGCAAGAAGGTCTGAGAGCTCTAAGGAAGCCTTACTTCTCACCTGTGTAATTTATTGCCTGATTTTATCTGACCTCGAAGCCCAAATGGCCACAAGATATGGAAGCCTACCTTTAGCCGGGTACACACATCTAGCCCTTCCTTCCCTCACCTGTTGGGGCAGATCCTTTGTCTTGGGTCTGTCCCATTTCACCGGCTCTGTGACTTTGGGTCAGTCATTCAGCCTCTCTGGGCCCAAGTTGTCCCTGCTGTGAGGTGGGAACTGGCAGAGGGGGGCAGGGTCCAGTGTCCTCCACCAGAGTAGCAGAGAAAATGCCACCCAAGAGGACACTGTCTCTGAGACCCCAAAGTGACTGAGGGTGGGATGGTTATGGCTGGAAAATGGAAGGAAAGACAGACTGGGGCCAGCAGAAGGGACTGGGCAGAGTCAGCATCTCCTTACCTACCTTACCTCTCTCTTCAACACTTATGCTGTTTTATAGAAAAAACATAGTTTTCCCCTCTTTCTTTAAATGGAAAGACAGGTAGTGGGCCGCCAGAGCACAGGCCCAGGGAGAGGCAGGCGGCACAGCAGTCGAGCCCGCACCACACCCCAAGGGCCCTCACCAGATGCACCAACCTTCACCTGCAGACTCACGAGGCAATGTGCTGGATGTTTTTAATTTACCTTTTCCAAATCCAGCCTGCTGCCGTGGCCGGCTGGATGCTGCTGGCATTCTGCCTCAGCATGGCTAACCAGAGTGTTTTTTGGAACAAGTCAGAGAGCGTGCTTCCCTTTCCCTCTTGTGTGTGGGCTAGTGGGAGCACAGACAGAGCACTCCTGGGGGTTTGCCAGCAGGAGCTCAGAAGGGCTCTTGGCCTCTCCAGCCTCATCTGCAAACCACCCTTTGCCCAGGAATTCTTAAGAACGAAGGTCCACGGTAGAGACAGGCTACAGCCCATGGGAGCCAGCTCAGCCCCAGACTGCAGGGCTCACGCTCAGTGCTCGCACATCTGTGAGGGGAAGTGTTCCTTGTTTATGAGTGAACTGCAGCTTGTTAAATTTTACAGTGACAGGAAACTTGTAACCTCACTTAGTAATTACACGGGGCTGGAGTGCGCACACCCCATAAAAATCCAGTGGCCCGTGGGGATTTAGTCAGGGAGAGAGTTTCTGCCACTTCCTCTGATTTGCGGGGCAGGCCAGGCCCACAGGCACTTAGGGGTGTGGACACTGCAGGTACCTAGAGATACCATCAGAATGATGGCTCCACGCCAGGACCTCCACAGAGGGCCTGGGGGGCAATCCAGGCTCCTGTCAGAGGACAGTAGAGGGAAACTGGCACTTCTGTGCCATGTGAACCAATGTTTGGCTTCCTATGGCCATGCATGCAAGAGCCAGGTCACATGCAGTGTTGAACAGGGAGCACGTGTGGGCAGCAGAATCATGACCCCTGGAGGTGTCCACATCCCAAATGCTCAGAACCTGTGACTGTGTTACCCGACATGGCAAAGGAACTTCACAGTTATAATTAAGGATCTTGAGATGGAAAGATGATCCTGGGTTATCCAGCAGGCCCACTGTAACTACGGGGGTCCTTATGAGGTAGGTACAGAGACAGGGTCAGAGGCAGACGTGGGAGGTGGTCGTGGAGGAATGAGGTGACCTCCAGAAGCCAAAAGACAAGGCAAGGGATCCCCCACGGCCTCCAGTGGTAATGCAGCCCTGCCAGTACTGTGATTTTAGTCCCCTTTCAGACTTCTGACATCTAGGACTGTAAGATAAATTAAATTTGTATTGTTTTAAGGTGCTAAACTTGAGATAATTTGTTAAAATGGCAATAGAAAACTAATACACCAGTGCTATAGACAGAACGTCTGGGTCTCCCCCCATCCATGTCATGTGCTGACATCCTGACCCCCAGGTGATGGTATTAGGAGAGCCAACCTCTCACAGATGAAATTAGAGCCCTTACAAAAGAGGGTCCGGAGAGCTCCTTGCCCCTCCACCATGTGCAGACACAGGAGTAGATGGCTACTATGAACCAGACACCAGGTCTGGCTGGATATCCCAACGTCTAGAAGCAGGAAAAATAAATGTCTCTTCTTGACAGGCCATCAAGGTCATTGGAGTTCTATTGTAGCATCCCTAACAGACTAAGACTACCAATGCACAGCAGGTGCTCAGTAAACATCTCTAAGTCAGTCGAAGCGTGGACACAGTTGAGGAAGATCTGAAGGAGTTGCTCAAAGCCTTGATAAATCTTGGAAAGATGGAGACCCCATGGCCTGGCGACCTCTCCCAGGGGCCAGGCCTCCTGAGAGGCCACAGAAGGTCCTTCTGATTCTGGGAAGGAAGAGCAACTACTCTTCATCATCATCTGCCAATGATGTGTTCTGAGGAGGGGCCATGCATGTTTATCAAGGAGAGTACAGGGCCGCTCTCTCCAGGCAGCCCCGGCCTTCTCTTTACGGTAGATGTAACAGCACTGAGAGGGGCAAGAGAATTGGCTTGCAAAGACTCCATTTCCTGGGGATTGGCTAGAAGATGCCATTTCAATTACATAGCCAGCATCTGTCTGGCCCCCCTTTCTTCACAACATAGAAATCTGGAGTCCCCTGGGTCCTATCACCTGGGTCACAAGTCCCAGAAGAGCCTTCCATCTCCCAGCTCTCCACACCCCATGAAAAGACATGAAAAGGGTATGGGCTCTGGAGACAGGCAGAGCTAAGAGGGGATGATCACTTCCCCAGGGGCCAGCTGTGGCCTCTATCAAGGGTGGGGAAACACCTTACCTTGTCTCTGATAGGGATGTGAGGTACCTCATAATTATAAACTATAAAATGTAATGCACAGATATTATGGCTCTGTTGGTGATGGTAGCAATAATTGCCATTATTTTTAAATAACCTATTGTTTTGTGGATGTTTCTGGAAGAGGAGAAAGTGAATATTGTGTTGTAGGCAGGGGACATGCACACACAATGGCAGTCCTGTAAGATTATAATACCCTAGTTTTACTGTACTCGTTCTGTGTTTAGATATGTTTAGATACACAAAATCTTACCATTGTGTTACTATTGCCTACAGCACTCACTGCGGTAACCTGCTGCACAGGTTTGTAGACTGGCACAATAGATTGCATCAGGCAGCCGAGGTGTGTAGCAGGCGGTACTATCAAAGTTTGTG